>JAYEVE010000530.1:0-33739 GCA_036346375.1 Guadua angustifolia
CTTGAGATTATTGAACCAAATCCGGCCCTAAAAGTTCAAAATCCGGCCAAAAATCATGAAATTCTGGCAAAATTTCGCCGAAAAATGAAATCACTGTAGCAATTTCATTTTTTTTAATTCGACCGGTAGTTTGGATTTCATGGTGATCCGAAATATCGGCGAAAATTCACCAAAACTCGTCAAAATTTGTATCCTTGTTCCATCCATTCTTTTATAATGATGTTTAGACTAGTGTAGTGTTGTAGACATAATAAGGTAAGCCATAAGATTACCTTTATACTCCGCTTTGTTAAATTTATTTAATGTGCGCACTGAATCATTGTCTTTTGATCCATCTCAGCAATTTAGGTCAGCCTAATCTCTGAACGTCTCTGCTTTGTTAGCTAGAGGTTTTGCTAGTAGTAACTTACAATAACAACAACTGAGCCTTTTTTTTCCCGAACAAGTTTTGCTAGTAGTAACTTACAATGCGCAATATTTTGTTTGCCAGCCATAGGATGGCAAAGAAAGCCCATGCTGTTCAATGCATTTTTTTTCCTTTTTCTAAATGTGAAATTCAAATTTAAACTTAAACACCAAACTATATATTCTTCAACTAAAGCTGGAAAATAAAAACCTTCCCCTAAAAAGTAGAGAGATAATGTTGCCAACAAAATGAAGAAAGGAATTTTGAAAGTACTGATCCATAATTTCAAATTCCCAATCCTCGTCCTGCTCCAGTGCTTACTCTGCACTTATTTTATCTTTTCCCGTGGAAGGCAGACGCGCGAAACGTGCAATAAAAGCGTGGCGAGGCGTGGGCCCCCACCGCCGCACGTTCCCGTCCGAGATTAGTACGAACCCAGAAATAGAATCCAAATTCCAAATCCAAAACCATGCGAACCAAAAACAAAAAGGGCGAAACAACGACGACCCGATCACCGCCTCCTCTTCCCCTTCCGGCTCCCATTGGCTACCTATCGTCTTCGCGAGCGCACGCCAAAAACCTGGACCAAAACGAGGCAAACATACCAGAACGAGAAGCGGGATCGTGGTAGCAGCGTTCGATGGTGGTGGTGGTGGCGGGGGCCGGAGGGAAGGAGGGGGAGGAGGCCGGGGGCTGCGGCGGCGTGGGGTGGGGGACGTGGGAGGAGCTGGTGCTGGGCAGCGCCGTCCTCCGCCACGGGGGCGCCGCCTGGGACGCCGTCGCCGCCGAGCTCCGGTCCCGCTCCCCGTGCTCCTTCTCGCCCGAGGTCCGCCCCCGTCAAACCCTAGCTTGGTGTTTACGAGTCGTGCCTGTAACGTTGCTAGGATGTGGGTTAGGCATGGGTCTTGAGGTCCTGGAATGGTTATCCTTTGGAGAAATTGGTGCTAGCTAGGGTTTCGTGATCCTTGGTGAACGTGATATCGTACTTGTAGGTATATATCTATATATCTATATATGATTACACCATTTCCATCTGGGAATATTAAGCTGTGATTTTAGAGGTGCCGGGCATGGATGGTTGCGTTGATTGGATGATCACGAGCATGACCACACACGCTGTATATTCCAAAAATGAAGCAAACAATAACGAGTATGCTGCAATTTTAATTTGAACCAAGGGAATTGAATAAACATGTAACCGTTGAGTGAGTCATTGACCAATTGAATGCTCACAATTTCTAGCTGTTCTATAATAATTACAGTATAATAACACCCATTGCAAGGTTTGTGATTGCTTTGGCTCCAATTTTGTGTAATGCCATGGGCAATTTGTCCAGCACATGTTTCTCACATTAAATTGCTACCATTCCATTATTAGCTTACCTTCTTACAATGGTTTTGGATAAGTTGGAACTTCGAGCCTATTAACTTAAAACATTTTGGACCCTGGCACAATTGAGATTTTACAGATCAAGTTATTTCTAGCTTTAAAAGAGAGAGTGTGTGTGTGGTGGGGGGTGGGGAGCAGGGAGATTGCATCCTATCTTGTCTAATGCTTGGAAGAAGTTATGGTAGACAGATTGGCTGCGTGATATTACAATTGTATACTGATTCCGGACTTACTGTTGTTCTTGTTTGCAGGAATGTGAAGCACAATTTTCAGAGATACAAACACGCTACTCCGCATGCGAGTAAGTGTCACCCATTTGTGCGATTTTCGTACTAGCTTGCTCACTCGAATGATCTTGCCATTTAGTTTGAGTGGTGTAGATTGCATACACTACATATCATTATGTAAATCAAAAACTAACTTTGAATTCTTGGTAGATGAATTTTCAACCTTAATCTGCTTGATTATCTTGCCTAAAGTTTTTCGGTGTAGGAATTGAATAAAAACTTGCATGGAATTCTGAGCATACAACATGTGTGTCTTCCTCATAGTACGTAAAAATTAAATGGAATCTTTGCCAATTCTCCATGGATAATGTCTCAAAAGACAGGATATGTACCTTATGTTATTTGCCGCTCCTTGGTCTATTCATTAATTATAATAACAATAATTAGAATCCTAGCAGTAAACTTTTTCTTATTTGGGGGCAGAGTTGTTCTCCCATTGTGACAAGTTTGGGTGCTAAGTCGGTTTTTGCCAATTCTAGCAGTGAACTGGTTTAGGCATTGTTGTATGTGAGTGTGGGCTCTGGGCAGGGCTGGGAAGGAGGTCGAGAGGCAGAGAAGAAAGATATCAAATTATGATTATGTGGGATTAACTTAGGGATCATCATTTGAAGATAGTAGAAGCAACAAGCCTATATATTTGCCTAAAGGACTGGTTGCAAAGTGCTAAGGTTAAGGTTATTTTTCGCATGTGCTGCAGTCTAGTATAGCTAGATTTTTTGTTGTAGAGTAACTTTTCCATTGATATAGTATTTTATGAACATTCTTTGCTTCATTACAGTGCTTGGTTTGATGAGCTCCGCAAGCAGAGAGTTGCTGAATTGAAAAGGGAACTGCAAAAGTCAGAAAGTTTTATCGGGTTAGTGTTGATGTCTTTACCCTTCAATATATGCCTTGTTCTCTTGAACTCTTTTAGTGTTTCACATGTAATCTCTTCATAATATATTTTGAATATAAGGCCTATCATTTTTGTATGTCATCTTGAATCTAAGTGAAAGTTACATTACACAATGGTTATGCCATCTGGCTGGAATTTTCTCTACGCTTCAGTAATGCAATATGGCTTTTCCCTGTTCTAGATCCCTGCAGTCCACGATTGAAAGCCTCAGCAATAGCAAACATAATGATGGCAACTCTGAATGTCGCACTACTCATACTGAATCATGTTCGCGCACTGAAAATACAGCTGATACTAATTCTTCGAGCAAAGAATTGTCCAAAGACAGATCATCTGCTGCTAGTTTTACAGAGGAAGCAAGCAACAGTCAGAAATCTCAACAAGTGCAACAATGTGATACTGATTTGATTCAAGTGAACAATACATCAGCAGAGGCATTGTTAAAGCCTCAGGCTGAGAAGGTCTGCACCAAATATAGCTTGCTTTGGGGTTCTAGAAAGAAAAGGGGAGTGAGGGATAGAAGAATTGTTTTGACGGCTGATGATGGCAAGACTACATCTACGTCATGCATACAAAGGGAGGGTTCCTCCGAAGGCTGCATGAAGAAGGGCTTGAAAACTCAAACTGTAGAATCTGGTGTCTCCGTGCATGAGAGAGCAAAGCCAAACTTGTCAGAGATTTTGAAAACTATATCCACCCAAGGTGACTGCCTGATGTTACAACGGCAACTTGATATCCAGGTAATGATCTGAAATTTTGAATTCAATCAGCCTTTGGATCACCAATACTTCAATAGGTGGTCTAAATTATTAACATATGATTTTTTGAAAATTTTATTAGAGTTGCCCACTGTTTGTTCTGTTAGGGGATCAAACAAGTCAGACGTTTGTAAGCATAGTGTATTTTCTTTTCTTTTGTTATTGCCTGGTTACAGTTAGTGTGGTCAAATTAGGTAAACTATACATAGTTGATATAACTATATTGCATGCTCCAGAAGAGATTTTTTTTTCAGTTCTTCAAATTATCCCAAGATAAATGAAATAGCATAGGCTTCTGTTTTTGTGTTCTATCTTAGTTCTCACCTTCTTTTCATCTACAGCGGATAAGAGCTGGATACAAGAAGATGATTCGCCGGCATATGGACTTTCGAATCCTTCATTCAAAGATCAAGAGTGGTGCAATCTCTTCTACCAAGGAGCTCCTAAGAGACATGCTTTTGTTTGTGAATAATGTCCTTGCCTTCTATCCAAAGGCTACACTGGAGCACATGGCTGCAATTGAACTTCGAGATCTTGTATGCAAAACAGTGCAACAGAGTTCAAGCATTCTCTCCAAGAGTTGTGGAGCGACAGGGACAGCTAGTGCCCCTGTAGTCCAGAAGAATGCTCGAACCTTGCAGCCTGGAGGTCATGGGCCTTGTTATGCGAAGAGAAGCAAGGTTTCGTCGAGGGTGGCTGGAAGTACTGCCAAGAAGGGGGAGGTCAAGAACTCTCATGGTGATGTGCCACTGACAGGTAATGTAAAAACTACCCGGAAAAGTGCACCGGCCAAGAAGAGAGGTGTTGGGCGGCCTCCAAAGAGTGGACAGAAGCGTGCTGGGGCGCAGCAAGATAGCCCTAACAAAGGCAGGAAGAAGAACCGACGGTGAATGTAACATTGGCTTAAGGCCTTGCGTTGGCAAAACGGTGTACAGCCTATAAGCGGACCATAGACTAGCCCCTTCAAGTGTTGTTTACCTGGCAAGACTAGGGCACAGATCGGTATGTTGTAACAGGAATGGGTAGCGCTTTTTTTATTTCTTAAAGAAGAGCTCGAAAGGAACTGTCCTTTTTCCCCTATAGAGTTAAATTGAAGTTAGGCTCTATGTCTTACTGTGTGTAATGCTTATAGTTTCTTGACCAAATATATATGGTAGCGCAGAGTTGCACCACCGGGTTGGGCTGTGTACTTGCATGGTTCAGACGTGATCTGTCTCGAGACTGAGCAAGTGTTTGCTTTGGTCCTGTTTTAGTACTTAAAGCCCGTTTTGCCTTTCGAAAATTCAGTAAACACCTACATGGATCATTTTTAAAGCGATTTTTGGTATAAGTTAGAAGCAAAATATAAAAAGCAAAAGCTAAAAGTAGGGTGGGATGTGTTTTTACAGTTTTTGTTGAGAGAATTTAGTTGTTTGACAAATGACCTCTTATAAAAATCTACGGCAACTTTTTAGCCTAAAAAACTAAAAAAACAGCTTTTTAGAAGAAAAAAAAACTATAGTTCCAAATAGGACTATGTGTTTCTCTCGAGAATCTTGTTGAACTAGATTAAACAAAATGGTGGTGGTTGTTTGTCCTCTCTCTTCTCCTTTATAAACAAAGTAACGCGTCATGGGCCATAGGTTGCGAGATCTCTTCACCTCTCACGAATAAAAAGAAAATAACCACATACCTCTCTTTCCATCCATACCAGTTTATTTCGTCGTCGGATCATTTTCCACTCTTTCTCCGTGTGACAACTTAAGAATATAATTTTTAATTTGATTATTTAGTTAAAAATATATGTTCGTCGTATCGCACGGGGCTACGCTAGTTACAAGTTGCAACTCATTTTGGCAGTGGCAGCGAGTCGCTAAAACCTGACAGTGCCACCACCGATAACAGAAGCAACATCGCCCTCTCCTCTGCCGCTAGGCTCACGTGGGGAAACGGAATGGGAACCGAGGGGCGAGGGGGAGCCGGGAGGTGAGGAACCAACGAACAAACCGAGCGGAAAACCCGGTCGTGGCTGCTGTGGTCGCGTCGCATTCGCGTCCGTCACCATCGCTCCGCTCCGCACCCGCGTGACCGCGTCTGCTTTTCGCTCTCACCTCACCTCACCTCACCTCGGCCGAGCCGCGCGAGCGGGTGGAATCTGGGAGAGGCTCCACTCCACTCGCCTCCGCCCGTGCGCATACCTCCTTTCCCAATTCCTCCGGCCCTTGAAACATTTCTCCCATCCCCACGAATAGCAGCAGCAGCAGCTCGCGTTGTCAAAGACGCACGCGGTGTGACGCCTGGTTGCCTCCTCCACCGCCCGTTGCTCGCTCCCGCGATCCTCCCCTCCGCCTCCGCCTACGCGTGGCGCCGCCCCAGCGGTAATTTTTCTGTCATCTTGTTGCGAAAAATTTTCCGGTGCTATTGGGATTGATTGGGGTTTGGAGGTTCCTACTGTCCGATAACGCCTTGGTTGCATACTGCATCTTTGCGATTGCTCCTAACCCGCGGTTTTCCGATCCCTACGAGCGCGCGCTCGTCGCGGCGAGCTGGAGGTGGACGGCTGCACTGCACTGCCTCAGAAACAACAAAAATTCAATCGCATCACGAATCACGCATACATTGGTGTTCTTTTTTTGCCCGTTTACCCGCAATCGAGGATGAAAAGAGAGGCCAATGTTTTTTCCCTTTTTTATGTGGCGTACATCTAAGTTCAAGTAACATATCCAGGTCTAGAATATTTCAGTAGGGGGACCACCGACCACCACGGAGTGTCGGAGTGGAGCATGCGAATCATCACTCTTTTAAAACAAAAATTCTGATCTTTTTGCTGTCTTTGATGATATGCATGCAGGATGGCATGAAACAATCCAGCCTTGCTTATTGATACCATGAAACGGTCCATCCGTTTCCAGATGTACAGAAGAAAGTAGTGCCTTGTGGGATGAGGTGAGATCGTGCCGGTTCTTTTAGTGATTCCTTTATTTATAGCAAGGTTTTAAATCATATGTTGCGAGGTGATGATACTACCTACTTAATTCCACAGAATGGTAATGGCAGCGATCGCTGGTCTAAAATGAAGCTGCGGTTGCATCTGCTTGTCCTCTGCTTGGTCATCCTATTTCTGGTTTACAACATGGCGAGCTACCAACATAGACAGACAACGGTAACACTCTGTTAAATGTCCCATTGTAGTTTGCTAAAGAGATAGAACTGATCTGCTAATGTATTGTTTTCAGTTGGAAGCAAAATCTCACCCTTTTGATACAATTATGGTATGTGAACCTGTTATCTCCATCAAAAGGATGAAAATTTGTGTGTTATGTTAATCCAGAAGCAGATTTCCATTTGTTGCTGGGGCATTGATTCCATCTCAAATGTAATATATTAGGTGTCTGACAAAGGTACTGTTAAGTTGTCTGAAAGAGGTGCTGCTAGGATTGGTTTTTTGCCTCATGGTATAGTGGAGCCTTACTCTGACATGGAATTGAAGCCATTATGGCTCACGAGAAGTGCACAATCACAGGTCACTTGAGCCTAACCTATTATTGTCTTAAGTGTGTTGGTTTCAGTACAATGTTTCAGTTGGTTTCAGTTTTCAAACTTAATAACCTTTAGCTGCTCCCACCTTCCTGAGTACAAGACCATATCCAGTTATGTAATGCTCTGGGTGTTTTGCCCCAGCAGGAGTCTAACCAGAATGATCGGTGCTTGATTGCCATCCCTGCTGGTATAAATCAGAAACAAAGTGTGGATGCTATTATGAAGAAGGTACTTCATTTACTACTTCAGTAATCAATAATTTGCACATTAAATTGTCCTGTAACTATTGAATGTTCAGTTTCTTCCAGAGAACTTTACAGCTATGTTGTTCCACTATGATGGGAATGTCAATGGGTGGAATGATCTACCTTGGAGCAAAAGTGTCATACATATAACTGCTTCTAACCAGACGAAGTGGTATGGCATCTTCCCCCCCTTGCACTGAAAGAAGAGCCTGCCCTTGAGTGTCATTCACTCTTTCCCCTTGCAGTTAAAAACTGAACATTGTTTCACCTACAATTTCTACTGATCTGGTATCATTTTACTTCGAGTTTTTTAGGTGGTTTGCAAAAAGATTCCTCCATCCTGCTGTTGTCTCCATGTACGAGTATATCTTTCTTTGGGACGAAGATCTGGAAGTAGATAAGTTTAACCCAAGAAGGTATCTGTATTGCATAATAGTACCCTGATGTTGTCCTTGAACCCTTCATTACCTGGCTGTCATAAAAAAACCATATATGCTAAGGAAACATGTATGGAAGCATGGAATTTATTCAGAGTCCAATGTATTGAACTCTTTGATCCTGGTCCAGGCAGATAAAAGTATAAACTGACAGTGCAGCTTTGAAATTGAAGAATCAAGTGCTGTCTGTTGCTGCCTGGTATGTACTAGGCAGCAAAAGTTATCGTCTTGAAAATAATGCAGCTTAATTACTTATTTCATCTAGGAAAAACCTGTCAAGAAGGGGTGTCTTATGTTATTGTTCTTCCCAAGTAGCTTGATCTGTGTTTATTCTCTGCACCAATTGTGCTTATGTGTTAATTTCATGCAGGTACTTGAATATAGTTAAATCAGAAGGGCTAGAGATATCTCAACCTGGTCTTGATCCTAAATTGTCTGAAATTCATCATCAGATAACTGTTCGTAAAAACATGGGGAGTTTCCACAGGTTACTTTCATGTAATGCAACTTTTATTTTCTCAATTTGTCGTTACAACATAACTAAATCAAACATCATGTGTATTTTGATAGAAGAGTTAGCCGGGCTAATAAAGCTTGTTCAAGAGAAGGACCACCTTGTTCTCGGTACATTTTCTTTCTTGAACCCTTTCTCATGCTATTACAGCTACTTCTCTGATTAACTCTTTGCATTGGTTAGTACTTTATATGTATCTACTAGCATAACGCCCATGCATTGCAACATATCTCAAATAAATACACCATAAGCTCTAAACTTAAAAATGCAAAAACAATTATCCTCGAATCAAAATAATTGCATGCATAATTCACATCAAATCAACCGGTCACATGCATATACACATGTGCAAACGATGCAATCTTATCCAAAAGATCCTACAAATAACATACACATGTCTATGTGGAGAAAGGCACGGATTAAAATTTAATTTATATATGGAAAGATATGCGCTGGTTGATCCAGAGCATCTTGATCATCCATTCATTAGATCGGAGGGCTGCAATTCAAAGTTGGTCCACTCCCCCGCAAAATACGCCTGCACTAAATGCATGTTAAAAACATTTAATTGTTGCATTAACCCCCTTTTCATGCATGCATCCTGATTGTGTGAACAAAATTTCTAATGTAATTTGATAATTTGGGTTTCACATGCACAAGCTTGTCTATTGTGGTATATTAGCAATGTCTTACTCATGGTTATCGTGGTGTCGCCTAGTCGATGCCTAGTCGCCACCTAGGCGTCAGTCGCCGGCGGCCACCCGCCATGGCCGCTCGTCTCGCCTGGCCAGGAAAGGAGGGCGCTCAGAGGAAAGGAGGCTGCCCACCTCGCCTGGTCCCTGAGCTCCAGGCAGTAGATCTTCCGCGTCATGCCTTGCCTGGCCTGGCCTCGCTGTACCTCCGCGTCGCTGTTGCTCTGCGTCGCTGCTACCACCGCCGTCGCAACTGTCATCGCCGGATCTGGGAGGCAGCGCTCGGGGGGAGGGGGAACGGCGTGAGCGGGAGTGGTCCCCGGCGCCGTGAGACAAAGGGAGATCCGGATCTGGGAGAGGCGGCACTCGGGGAGGGGGCACGAAGGGCGGGAGGGGAGAGGCGCGAGTGGAGCGGAGCAGCAGTACGAGTGTCGCGAGACAGAGGAGTGAGGGGGCGGCAGCGAATGGATGGGGAGAGAGAGAGGGAGGGGGAGAGGGTGGGTTGGGCTGGGCTGAGAGAGGGAGAGGCTGGACTCTGTGTGTGTGTGTGTGTGTGAGAGAGAGAGAGAGAGAGAGAGAGAGGCTGGGCTGGGCCGATATTAATGGATTGTTTGGTCGTCTAATCCTTGCCTAGGCGCCCCCGGAGGTGACTCGACTCGTCGGGGCGTCGTAATAACCATGGGCTTACTACATAGTAACTACTGCGCTTACATTTTTTTTTCACTTAGCAACAGACCAACATGAGATTTGTGCTTGACATAACAATATTTGATCTACAGATGGGTTGAAGGCATGGCACCAGTTTTCTCAAAATCTGCTTGGCAATGTGCTTGGCATCTTATACAAGTAATGGCTGTATCTTTTGATGAGATATTTATCATGTGCTCACATTTGAATTTACAATTGAACCAGGCTATATAACTGTTCCTTCGAGTAGTCCCTAATTTGTGGATAGGAGTTGTACAAGATCTAGTAGGCCTGAGGGGTCCATTTGTGTGGTTTGTCCCATGTTGGAATTTTGAGTTGTGAATTGCTAGTGACATGAGTAACTGTGGCTAACCATGTTGGAAGTGGGGATGGAATCATGGAAGGCCGAAATTTAGTGCATTTTTGACCTTATGGCATTCCAGTCAGGGTTGAAGAAACTGCCAAAAACTAGTTGCGGGTGTTTTTGTAATCTAAAATGGATCGGTTTAGTGGCTAAATGACACCCTTTGATCCCTGTTTTTGGTGGAATAGATGTATTGTTAATTTGTTATCGATCAGGCACTATGCAATCATCAAATCCTGAAAAACTCAAATTTGAAATTTTGAAACAAAAAGGAAGACAGTTTCCACAGCAGTTTTTTTCTTCTAAAATTGCTACATATTACAAAATCAGTCAATATATACACAAGGTAGTAAAACAACATGCTAGCTACTTGTCTTACTGGCTCCAACATTTTGTAGAATTCCCAGTTTTCCCGTGAGATTAGTTTGGATACTATGTAGCATGTAACTGTGTCACACATTACTTGTAGAAAATGCTTGAATCAGATTCATATTATTTATGTGATTCTGGTTCTCTAAGCTTTGTAGTTGGTTATGAACTCACTTTAATGCCCGTACATACTTCACAGATTGTAACTGCTGCATTTGTCAGGAAAAGGGATCAATCCACTATTAATTCATAGTTCATGGTTAAATTTACTGGTGATTGCCGTAATACATTGACATTGATCAAGCTACTTTTAAAAGAATGTTTGTGCCACCTTACTACCTTTCCATAATCCGATATTTCTCTTGTGTCTTTTACCTATTGACTTTTGTGGACTATTCCAGCCATTGATACATCTAATGTTGCATTTTTACAGAATGATCTTATCCACGGATGGGGCATTGATTACAAATTTGGGTATTGTGCTCAGGTTTGATAATGGTCACGTTTAAATTGCTATGGCATGCTTTATATTTTTAGTTCAAACAAAGCACAGGGCATTGTTAATATAGTATTGTAGTTAAGGAAAGTTGTGGTTGAGCTCGGGAGTACCTACACCTCCTATTTCAACCATCCAGTGGCTTCGAGATTTGAGCCAACTAATGGGTGCTCAAATCACAGTGTGTGTTTCAAAACAATTAACAATACTGGTCTCTAGCTAGGATGCCCGGATACGCCGATACGGATACGTCGATACCGCGATACGCCATTTCCCCAAAAATACCGATACAGTGATACATGTGTATATATAATAAAAATAAAATAATATACATACATGAGATATGGTATATCATACACAAAATAGATGTGAACAAGACAATAACAAATGACAATAACAAATGAGCTAGATCATCTTAGAGGCCCATCAGCTCATAGCAAGCGGCTTAAGGCATCTAGTCGACTGTTGCTCTAAACATCTTCACAATTGTGTGCTTCTATTCTTGCTAGCCACAATCATATGTCTTACCTCCTAGCCGTTGTTGCCCTCATCAGCTATTGGCTGCCGCTAGCTGCCTGGAAGTATACCACACTACCATAATCAAGAGGGAAGAAGAGTACATATGGGAGGACTCACTGTGAGGACGAGTGACGCCATCGCGTCGGCAAGGAGAGGGGTGTTGTATGCCACTGTCTACAGAAGGAGAGGAATATTGGTGTGGGAGCCCAAGGAAAGAGAAGAGCAAGGGTGGTGATATAGGGAGCGAGAAGGGACTACATGATAGAAATAAACGATTTCAATATCTCCTTTGAGTTGGTAGAGGTATTATGGTTGAGAGGTATTGGAGAAGTATCAAGCAAGTATCGGGAATTATTTTCCTTTTTTGAAAAATAGGAAATTCACTGATACATATAGGATATGTATCTGACCATATCGGATACAAATAACTATCCGATACCGATACGCCATGTTTCTAAAGTATCCGAGTATCCTAGGTCTCTAGGCTCCTATAGAACTAATCAGGCTAGGGTCTAGAGGAACCTTGCCTCTTGAGTTTGGCAGAAGGAAAAGCTTGCAGCACATGAGCACTTGGAAACATGCAAATGAATTCTGTTCGAAGGCAACAAGCCATAAGAGACGTGGGTGCACTTCTTTTTTAGTAAATGCTTCAGTGCCTAGATGCATACATAAGTAATGGTAACATTAGTCTTAGATGTATATAGAACCTTTCCACATTCCAAGAAGGCTAAAATGTCAAGAAGAAAAAAAAATCGAGTGCAAATGCGAGAAGGGAAAAAATAAGTCTCAGTAGTAAGAGTGATGGCTGCAAGAAATTAAGAAATAAAAGTAATATATCAGGTGGAGCCTTAGCTTTTAATGGAACTATGGAAACTGTTTCGGCCTAGACACTAAATGAATATAAAAATGTCTGAATACACTTGTAAGTATAATCTATAGATTGTTCTACTAACCCTTAAAATTTCAAGTTTAACATCAAAATGTGTTACGAAGAAACCAAAAGGAGATTCATTGAATAGAACATTTGTCGTTTTCTTTTATACCTTTCCCTTTGTTCATCATTTGTCAATATTTTCTCGTTTTTATTTGTCTCAACATAGATTGACTTCGAAGTTGAAATTTTACACACATGCGGAATCAATTTAGAAGTACATCTATAATTTTTTCAAAACTTTTTATATTGATTTTGTGTCTAAGCTAAAATGGTTTATATAATTCTACCGAAAAATGGATTTCCAATTGATATCTTCCTGAAACTGTGGTCACAAGAAAAATATATAGGATATGCCAAGCACAAAAGTGATGTTCATTCTCTTCCTAATACAATTTTTGAAAATAAACGTAGGGATGACTGGGACCAAAGTCATGGTGCAGTCCTCGATCCTCAAAAAGCCTAGAGCCCCTATAGGCTGCTCACTGTTTTCCAGTCTCTGGAAATGACTGTAACATGGCTTAACACATCTCACATCCCAACGAGAGCAGCAACAATGAACGGCGGTGGTAGGAGGTGTACTTGCACCGGAGCTTAGCAAAGTCTCTCTTATTGTAATTACTGCCCACATTTAAGTTCTTTCTGCTTGAGGTTATTTGATTTAGAGGAATGGAAGCTTTTCCTTAATTGTTGATGTTCGTATTTAAGTGTCTCTTCATTCTCCATACTATTATAATATTATTACCTCACTGTCCAACTAAACCTTTCCTTTTTACTGTTTTTAGGGTGACAGGAGAAAGAACATTGGAGTAGTTGATAGTGAATTTATAGTTCATCGAGGAGTGCAAACATTAGGAGGTTCTGCAATGATAAAGGTTTGTGCAAACTTCTGTTTCCTTATTGCAACATTGACAATCTCCTGCAAACCATACATATACATGTATACCTATGGTGCACATACAATAATAATAAAGCATAGCAATATTTTTCAGCACACTCAATTCACTTTCTTGAGTTTTAACTGCAGTCTTGTGCATAATTCATATAGCCTTTTGACAAATAAGAATTTGGGGAGGCAAAAATGTCCTTGTTGCCCTTGATATTTTACAGGGCAAATCATGGTGTCATGTGAACGCGCAGAGCTGCACTGAAATGATGCATGTGATTGATTGATTAGTGATTGCGGTTGGAAATTGAAAGTTGTATTAAACGTGACGATGATAATGTCAAGCCTTATATCTGCATCTTAATATTAAAAGTTTCATATGTTGTTTGTTTTGAATTCCTGTAGCAGCGCACCCATGGCAAAAACATCCACCCTCTTCGTCAGAAAACTGCGCAAGTGCAGCAACAAACAAGAGTATGCTCTGTCTTTGCTTGACCCCAAAAAGTACGTTCAAGTTAGATTTCTTATTGTAGCTTCTCCATAATTCATGTTGTAATTTGTAACCAGGTGAGAGCAGCAGGCCTTGACATGCGGACAAAGGTGAGCTAACTAACTACTGCTTAGGTGGGGCTTATGTCCATATGATACTCATTTGACAGTTAATGCACTCTGTGACCTCGGAGTTAAAAATAGCAATAAGTCTTAACAATAACCACCATTTGATTTGTAAATTATATACTTCGCTCCAGTTAAAAATATCAGGGCAAACATTATGTGTAGTCATCCAGATGATGCGTGTATTGACATATATGATCGGCCAGTTGTAGTTTTGGCGGCTTACCATAATTTGGTTTTGATCTAGTAGGTCAGGAGAAAATCACGGATAGAGCTTCGTGATTTCCAGAAGCGATGGGAGCGGGCTGCCAGGGAAGACAGAACATGGGTTGATCCATTTGCTCGCCCAGGAAGAAGGAAGAATAGAATCCAAGCGTAAATTAGCACAATCTTCTGCTTACAGAATTTTTTGCACCATCGATTTTGTGTAAAATCTTCTGCTTACAGGAGTGTACAATATCCACTATTCCAGTTACCTAATTCTGTGTAAAATCTTGTGACTCCGAGGCATGCTTACAGGTGATATATTCTTGTTTATTCAAAGATGACACAGATGACCAAACTCGGGGTGAAATTTTGAAACACGAGTTTGAGTGGGAACCGTGTGTTCATGTGTCTTACTGGTTTGCTCAAAGCTTCTGCTGTCTGTGGTTTGTTTCAGCATCCCTGAAACTGAAACTGACAAACCCTTGACCACCCTGTTGGGAGCGAGAAGCAGGGTCATCATCAATTGGTTAACTGCTACCTACTTATAGATGGTATTAATTAGCGACTAAATTGTCGATGTGTTGTACTGTCACCGCATAGTCTTTTGTCACAGCGAGAGGTTTGTTGCTGACATGATACTGAGCTCCTGTTTGTTTGGATTTTTTCACTATCTGACTTTTCAAAAGCCATAAGTCTCTATATAACTAAAAGACAAAAGCTACTGGAGAGAGGTTTTTTTGGTTTATTGATGATTGGTTTTAGACTAATAATTCTAAAGTTAGATAAAATTACTCATCTCTATCTTATACAAAAACCATTAGCTTTTAAGTTGTTTAAGCTAAAAAGCTGATTTTATGCTATAAACCAAAAAACCTAAACGTATGAGCTATAAACCAAAAACCTAAGCCTAAATATGGTAGCTCATGGTGCACTTAAGACCATCGCCATAGCGTTTGGAAAAAATTTGCGATATAGGCTTTAGACCATTGCCAGAGGGAGATTTTGCCGCCTCCCTGACCCCAGAAGACGCGAATTTGCACGGATGAGAGAGACTACGTGAGGATGCAGAGCGCATGACCCGCCTGCCCATTTTGCGAGGCCTCTTGCGCAGCCTCCTGGATGTGCTACAGTGCAGGACCGGGCATGCAAAATGAGTTTGCGCAGCCACTTGCGCAGCCTGCTGGAGAAGGTCTAATGGGCTTAGATGGAAGTGTTGTTTTTCTTTCACGAGAAAAAGGAAACCAAAGGTGGGGTCGATGGATGGTCGTGGAAGAGAAGCCAAGCCAGCGCAATAATAATGTGGGTCAAACTCTGCATTCTCCGCCTTGTCCGGCACGAACGAGCGAACAAATGAGCTGACAGGCCGCACGTCTTCGCAGTTTGTCACTGCTTTGATCAGGGACAGCTAACCGCCTAATCCGATTCGCAGTTGCAGGAGATTAGTGTGGACGAGGAAACGACGGTCCCACGAGCTGCGCGAAAAGCTGTTTGCGCCGGCTTCTCTTGTTAAGAAGTACAATCCATAAAAACAAACATGAATCCAGTTACTGCGTTTATTAGATGTGAAGCCATCGAATTACTGAGTTTATTAATTGTTTCAAGCAACTTACGTTTCTTTGTACAAAAAACACATATAAATTTAGTGCGAGGCTTGAAGAGAAACAAGGGGTCAATCTGATGAAATTTTCTTGCTATCTTTTAGTTTAGCATTAACTTAGCATTAAAACTGTAACTCTTGATACTCATTAACTTAGCATGAAAACTGTAACCTTGAGTACTTGCAAGAAAGGGAGAGGGGGGCATGTGCCACGGAGTCATCTATCTGACTCGGAATTTCATCTTTAGATTGATAGTGAACTAAATTACCTAGCTACTGAAATGGAAAATTGAAGTCTTCAAAAACTAGGGGGAAATGTAGAACATCTCCACGTATCTCCTAACGTTCCCTCTTATGGACAGGTAGGACGGCGAGTAGATCTTCCATTGCATCATCTACGATAAACCTTTACTTATATAAAACTAAAGGAAATGGAGCCCTCCAAGGCATGCCACATCATCACCTTCGTGAGGAGGCCATCCGAAAAACCAAAATTACATATAGATCATTCCACTAGTTATTTTGAAAAAATGCCCCATAGTTTGGAGATTCGCGAACGGGTCCTCTACCTTTGTTTTGTCAATCTATTAGGCCCTCGGGGTTATGAGAACTTACGAGTAGGCATTGCATTCTATAGCAATTTTATATAAGATCCTTTGTGATTTTATGCGGAGACCTCCAGAGTTTCGAAAATTCGGCATATCCCGCTCGACGCGGCGTAGTGCACAAATAATATAGTAGTACCTAAAGTCACAACAGCTTGGCAGTCATGAGTGCCGATTGCAAGGAGCGGGCCACCACCGCATGATGCTGAAGGACAATACTGCAATGCCCATCGCTTGGCTAGAGGAGCTAGATCTCGAGCTCTACCTTGGCTGTTGGTGAGCAGGTATGGAATGCGATGAACTCTTCGACAGTGATAAATAAAGAGGAGAGTTCAACACTTAATCTAGCCACATGTAAACTTCTATGATTGTATATAAAATATAATTTACTATGGCTCTTACGTCCAACAAAAAAAAAACAGACAACTTTTCCTCCTGCTGTCCAACTACTCAAGTCTTATCTAGTCATCCACTCCTCACCACATGAGCTCTCCACCACACCTCCTCAAGTTTTACCTAGTTATTCCCCATTCTCCCATCATGAATCTCTCTCTCTCAATAGTAAAAAGCAATATTTCGGCGAATCCTTCATTTGCTTATCTTGCAAATACGATTGAGTTCGATCTTGAAATTTTGCGGAGACATAGAACATATCCTCTACTATATATAATAATTTTTAAAGCTTCTAATTAAGCTAGCTAAAACCGAAATTCACACTAAAATCTTATTTTCACCTAATATAAAAACAGTAGACTACCAAAGAGACAGGAAGTCAAAGGCCGTGGCAACCGCTGAGAGCCCAAAGCAAGTATTTCAAGTTTTATCTAGTTATCTACTCATTCCCCACTCCCCATTATGAATCTCTCTCTCTCTCTCAATAGTAAAAAGCAATATTTGGGTGAATTCTTATATTGCTTATCTTGCAAATACGATGCGTTCAATCTTGAAATTTTTTTGAGATACATAACATATCCTCTGCTATATATATATATATAGTAATTTTTAAAACTTCTAATTAAGATAGCTAAAACTTAAAAAGTCACACTAAATTCTTATTTTCACCTAAGCGCCCAAGGCAAGTATCTGCCTGCCGTGAGAGATTTCTCAAATGGTCCTCGCGAATCGCGATCCGCTGAAACCAGCGAGCGAGCGAGCGAACGACACAAACAGCTACAGTCAGACTCAGATCCAACCCCGCCTCCCTCCAGATCTCGCGTCCCTCCCATGACCGCTCCCCCTCCTCGGATCTAACCATTCCCCCTCGCCGCGACCGGAGGAGAGATCTGCGCGCGCGCGGCCATGGCGGGCGCCGCGGGGGGATTCGTCACGCGGGCCTTCGAGGCCATGCTCAAGGAGTGCTCCGCCAACCGCGGCAAGTTCGCCGCACTCCAGCAATCCATCCAGTCCTACCTCGGTGCGTGCCCCGCACCCTCCCTCTCGCATTGGGATCTCGCTGCAATCCACGGGTGTGCGTGCGCCCGATTGGCGACTAAGGAGGGGAGCTATGGTTTGTGGTGTGTGTGTTCGCAGATAGCATCAAGGGGGCGGCGGCCCAGGGGCCGCAGCTGCAGGAGGACGGGAAGCAGCCGGCGGAGGGCGGCGCGGCGGCGCCCATCACGCAGGTGCTGGCGTCGGCCGGTCTCGTGCTCGAAGGGACCCAGGCCGAGCTGGTGCTGCAGCCCCTACGCCTCGCCTTCGAGACCAAGCACGTCAAGCTCGTTGAGCCCGCGCTTGACTGCCTCCATGTAATCGGCATCTCCTTTCCCTGTTCCTTGCTGTTTGTTACCTGTCTGAGGCTTCCCGAAGCGGGAAAGGTGTTACATTGTCGTTGAGCACCGTTGACCTGACGGATGTGGTGCGGCCGGAGTTAATCCTTCATTTCGGTAGCAAACTCCCGTGAAAGCATTTGCCCTTAGGATGACACAACAACGTTGCACTTGTGTAAGATGAGGCTTTGCTCGTTTATGTGGTAATAGATGCTGAATTGGGCAGTGCACATTTCATTTGTGCAAAACCATAGCATAACCCTTTACATTTGGTCATTTGGGTTAGAGATGGATGCAGGTTGTGTATACCATTTTATTAGTATGTAAGTCCAGCAAGATTGGCATGTGACATAGACTACCGTCATCTGGAGGGGATATGGATATATAATGGAATTTAGAGGGTATCAAATGCGTGCGCACGGACAGTTAGTATCTGAGTAATAACTAATAAATTGATTCATCACTATAAGTTTTACATTAACAAACTTCACCAAAATGTTATGCATAATCCACAAATCACAAACATGATGTATAGACATGTCTACTTAAATTCTATCATGTCTGTTTTTTGATGGTTTTGTTCATGTCACATTTCATTTAGCTAGTATTCGTGTACATCTAATGCAAATCTGATTTGAGTCCTTATGCTGCTACCGCATATACAGATATGGTATGTATCATATCTTCTCCATATAGTATCCATTTCCATCCTTGCCTTGTGTTCACTAGCTCAGGCAGTGCTAAATTACAAGGGAATTGAATCAAGTGTGCTTTTTTTAACTCTGGTTGTACTGCAGTCCATACAAATATCCTAACCATACAAATATCCTAACTGCCACTCCTTTTTCATCGTATCTAATTGCAGATCAAGATTCATTCCTCTAATACATTTCTGCCACCTTTACATTGTGAACACTTTGTTAACTTTCTTTTTCTGCATTGCAATATTGCATGACATTTATTGGACAACCTTTTCTGATTGGGCTGTTCTTGATTACCAGAAACTTATTGCTTATGATCATCTAGAAGGTGATCCTGGTTTAGAAGGTGGTAAAAATTCCCCACTATTTACTGACATCCTGAACATGGTCTGTGGTTGTGTTGACAACACCTCCTCTGACAGGTATGCATCATATTAAGCTGATGTTATGTTGGGTCACACTTTTGCACAGGTACTGACTTGAGTAACATATCTATGTTGCAGTACTATTCTCCAAGTTTTGAAAGTGCTTCTCAATGCTGTTGCTTCAAATAGGTTTAGAGGTAACCTAACCTTGCTAAGCTTATTTTCTACATTCCATTTATTAGGCAGGTTAGAAGCTAACGCGGTTGTTAATATGGCATCTCTGAGCTATTATGGAATGCTTTAGGCAAAGGTTAAGCTTATCAGTTCTGGGTTAACCACACCTTTTCCCGAAGTTCTAGCCATTTAATAATGATACGTTCTTAACTCTGTTAATCTGACACAATATGAGCTTACTTGTCAATAACTTTGTGTACATATCAGTATATCACCGCAGGATGCATATCTTAGTTTGCATGCTTGTTTCTTGCCATACATTTTCTTTGGTGAATTAAGATATATAGAGGTGTCGTGTCTTTATAAAAAGCCTATAATCAAACAAGGCGGAAGTTATTAATCAATGTATTACTCATGTACAGTCATTGAGGAGGTGGAAATATTGCTGCATGTAGCTAACTTTCCATATAGAAGAACAATGTGAGATGCCATGCATAATTTTTGGTTTGACGCTGTTTATTGGAATGCAGTACATGGAGAACCATTGCTTGGAGTGATTAGGGTATGCTATAATATTGCTCTCAACAGGTACTTGCTATATTAAATTATTAATATTACCACCACGTAATTTGCTATTATTTTGACTTTGGGACATGTCTGATAATTTACTTATATTTCCATAGCAAGAGCCCTGTGAACCAGGCTACCTCAAAGGCTATGTTAACCCAGATGATCAGCATTGTATTCAGGCGAATGGAATCTGAGCAGGTAAAAAATTCCCAGAACTTGTATTAGCATTATGCAAAAGAAAAATGGTTTGTTGAAGTAGTTTGTTGGTCTTCATCTTGCTTTTTCTGTGTCTTAGGTTTCTGTACCACCTGCAAGCTCAGCAGTTAAAGATACGCCGTCATCTAGCACAAAGGACTCAGAAAATGGTGAGATATCCACTGATAACCAAGATGAGGAAAAAGTTTCTCTGGGAGATGCGTTGTCCATGAATCGGGCTTCAGCGGCATCTCCAACTTCTGTTGAAGAGCTTCAGAATCTTGCAGGAGGAGCAGATATTAAGGTAGTGAAATTGGATTGCTTCGTGTTTTAATGTTGCTATCAGGGCATTCTGAATAATTAATATATTTCGTTAGTTCTCTCTAATACAATGATTCATTTTGCAGGGGTTGGAGGCTGTTCTTGACAAGGCTGTTGAACTTGAGGATGGAAAGAAAGTATCTGGGTTCGTTAAACTGTAACTTGTGTCTAGTACTCCTATCTAGGATGGTACTTACCTTTACCTCCCCCCTTCCCCCCTCCTTTACCAGTGGGATTGACCTGGACACTATGAACATAATACAGCGTGGTGCGCTATTGCTCTTCCGGACTCTTTGCAAGGTCGGTATTTTTATTGAATAGCTTGCATAATGTTATATTGATCTGAGTTGACTAGAAGATCACCCATGCATCTTTCTTCCTTTTTTTATCGTCCTTGTAGATGAGCATGAAAGAAGAAAATGATGAGGTCACAACAAAGACAAGGCTGCTGTCACTTGAATTGTTGCAGGTTAGTTTATATCTTTGGAGGTCTGCTAATATTTGATTTTGTTTGTTTAGATGGTATCTGATTACTCTTTTATCTGCAGGGATTGTTAGAAGGAGTCAGTGATTCGTTTACCAAAAATTTCCACTTCATTGATTCAGTTAAAGCATATCTTTCCTACACTCTTCTGCAGGCATCTGTGTCTTCTTCCCCAGTTGTTTTTCAGGTAATTTTTTTCTACCAATTTTTCCTTCTTTCTGATGCATACCCCTTTTGCATGATAATACTAACAGATTTTTTTAATAAATGGCCTATTTGCTTTTACTTCTATAATGTTAAACTTTATTTTCTTCTTTGGCAGTATGCTAGTGGAATATTTTCAGTTCTATTGCTTCGTTTTAGAGAGAGTCTGAAGGTAAAATTGTCATTCATAAAATCACATTATGGACATATTGTTTGGTATCGTGACATTTTTTTTAATATTTATGCAGGGAGAAATTGGTGTCTTCTTTCCTTTGATAGTTTTTAGGTGTCTAGACAGCTCGGATAGTCCCCTCAGTCAAAGAGCCAGTGTTCTTAGGTTATTCTCCTTTTCTGACAGAATCTCATCTTGATGCATAATGCGTAAATATACGTGATGTTTGATCCAATTTTGTTGTGTTTGTTTTTAATTTGTTTTGCTGGCATAGATCATCTCGGTGCCTGTATATCTGAGTCATTTGATTGGTTTTTTTAATCAGGATGCTGGAGAAAGTCTGCAAAGATTCACAAATGCTTGCAGATATTTTTGTAAATTATGATTGTGACCTTGAGGGACCAAACCTTTTTGAACGCACAGTAAGCGCAAGGAGGATTTTTTTACACTATATAGAATTATCATATCTTATTTATTGTCTTGTGACATATCTGATTGGTCATGTCTCCTATCAGGTTAGTGCGCTCTCAAGAATTGCACAGGGATCTCAAAGTGCTGATACTAACACCGTTGCTTCATCTCAAACAGTTTCTGTAAAAGGCTCATCTCTTCAGGTTACTATTATTCATATTACTTAAATTTTCTTAACCTTTCTTTCATGGTGCTAATATCACATAAAAAACCTAATTTGCAGTGTTTGGTGAGTATTTTGAAATCATTGGTTGATTGGGAGCAACTTCGAAGAGATTCCTCAAAGCAGGGGAGCATTGTCGAATCTTGTGAAGAGAATTCTTCTGCAAGGAGCTTGACAACTGATGAGACAAAGAGCCAAGAGGATGGTCGCACTCAATTTGAGAGAGCTAAATCTCATAAGTCAACAATGGAGGCTGCAATCTCAGAGGTGGGAGGCTTGTTGTTTCATTTTGCAATTTAAGTTCATTCTTTACCTCATGATGTTTATCAAATACATGTATATAGTTGTAGCAACTGTTTATCCTAGTTTCCTCTTGTTGCATTACTGATTGTAACCGACCCTTTCCTTTTTTTTCTTTTGCAGTTTAATCGCAAACCTGCAAAGGGGATTGAGTATTTATTATCACATAAGTTGATTGAAAATAAGGCATCATCTGTAGCTCAATTTCTCAAGAGCAATTCCAGCTTGGATAAGGTGATTTCAAGAAATTTAATGAGCTGCTTGTAGTTTTTCTGAAATGCAAAAGGAGGATTATTTTACAGTCATTGGTCAGAAGGGAGTGGCTAATCGCTAACTTTGCTGAGCTGTAACTTCGCAGGCTATGATTGGTGAATATTTGGGACAGCATGAGGAGTTTCCCCTTGCTGTGATGCATGCTTATGTTGATTCCATGAAGTTTTCGGGGTTGAAGTTTGATGCTGCAATTCGTGAGTTCCTGAAAGGATTTCGCCTTCCTGGGGAAGCACAGAAGATTGATCGCATAATGGAAAAATTTGCGGAGCGGTATGTATATATAATCTTAATACTGTTTTTCTTCAACATTTCTACCAGTGGTGTCCTCAGATACTTATACGATGACTTGCAGGTACTGTGCTGATAACCCTGGACTTTTTAAAAATGCAGATACTGCTTATGTTCTTGCTTATGCTGTTATAATGTTGAATACTGATGCACATAATCCGATGGTGTGGCCTAAAATGTCAAAATCAGATTTTGTACGTATGAACACTGTGAGTGATGCAGAGGAATGTGCCCCAAAGGAGCTCTTGGAGGAAATTTATGATTCCATTGTCAAGGAAGAGATAAAGATGAAAGACAATTTCCTTGATGACGCAAAAACCAGTAAACTGGGACGTGAAACAGAAGAAAGAGGCCATCTTGTTAATATACTCAATTTAGCTCTTCCAAGACTGAAGTCAGCAAGTGATACAAAGGCAGAAAGCGAAAAAGTCATCAAGCAAACTCAAGCACTTTTCAAAAATCAGGGACAGAAGAGAGGTGTTTTTCATGTTGCCCATCAAGCTGAGCTTGTTAGACCAATGCTTGAAGCTGTAGGATGGCCTTTGCTTGCAACATTTTCTGTAACCATGGAGGAAGGTGACAGTAAGCCTAGGGTTGTGTTATGCATGGAAGGGTTTAGGGCTGGTATCCATCTTACTTGTGTTCTTGGGATGGACACCATGCGCTATGCTTTCTTGACATCCTTAGTGAGGTAGGAAATTGTCTTTTCTATTTATGGATTCATACTAAATGTGCTTCATCAAACTTCTCTATGTAATTTTATTTCTTGCCTATGTGAATGTAATGTTGTCCTTTCTTTGTTAACATTATGCAGGTTTACATTTTTGCATGCTCCTAAGGAAATGCGTAGTAAAAATGTTGAGGCATTGCGGACACTCCTTGCTTTAGCTGACACAGATATGAATGCTTTGCAAGATACTTGGAATGCTGTTTTAGAATGTGTCTCAAGGCTCGAGTATATCACTTCAAATCCTTCAATTGCTTCAACTGTTATGCTGGGATCGAACCAAATATCGAGGGATTCTGTAGTTCAATCACTGAAAGAGTTATCTGGAAAGCCTGCTGAACAAGTCTTTGTAAACAGTGTAAAACTACCAAGTGATTCCATCGTTGAATTCTTCACTGCCCTTTGTGTTGTTTCTGCAGAAGAACTAAAACAGACACCGGCTCGTGTCTTCAGCTTGCAAAAGCTTGTTGAGATAAGCTACTATAATATGGCTCGGATACGTTTGGTATGCTCTGACTCTCGTTGTTTGCATTATGCTGCCTAATGGTTCTTTTAATAATCCTTATGTCATTTCATGCTGCGTATTTTTTTTTAGTTTAACAAAGTGAAGAGATAAATAAATAGGACTTGCTTCTTTTTTATTCTAAGAAAAACTAATATAAAATCTCACATTGGGAGCTTTATAGAGACTTCTCTTTTAGCCATAGGATGTTTGTCCTTTAGTATTCTTTTCACCCATATGAAATATAGACTGCCACTAGAATGAAGTAAGGTGAGTGAAGCCATGTATCAATGCTGGATATTTTTAAAGTAGTACTTATAAGAACTTGGGCATATGCATGTCATAGGTGCTATGAAGAATTAAGTGAACTTTACTCAGTTGAGAGCATGATCACCTAATACTATTCTGTAGTGCTCAAGAATTATTGCTATGCATCTAAGCTGCACAGCAATACAATATGCTCAAGAATTATTGCTATGCATCTAAGTTGCACAGCAATACAATATGGAATGTGGCACTGGTACAATATGACACCAGCACAGCAATATGATATCCTTCTCAATTATCTATACAGTGATGATATGAAATAAAGGAACACAACTATTTTCAGTTTAAATGAATGCTCTTGTTTGAAACATAAAATTCTAAATCCAATTAGCAAGTGACAAAAAAGGCAATTACTTCCAAATCTGGTAGGCTAAACAAACTGGTGTTTCCTTGAGACATTGGGCTTTGATGCATCAAAGCTTTGTAAAAAGTGCAAAATTTGTTGGTAAAATGTATTTCAGTGCGTTTTTTCTTTTTCTTTTAAAAACATCATTTAGTCCAATATTTCTGTACTTGCTGCAGCCATTTTGTTGACCTGCAATTGCTTATTCTATTAGAAGTGTCAATGCAATTTGCAGCAACGTCAGGAATCCTTTTACTGTTAGGAGGTATCCTAAAATGAAATTTTATCTGCTATTTATCATGCCATGATTAAATATTTGGTCTATCATTGCGGCTGATAACTTACCATTTATATATGTACACATAGGTGTGGGCCAGAATTTGGTCTGTGTTGGCTCAGCATTTTATTGCTGCTGGGAGCCACCATGAGGAGAAAGTTGCCATGTATGCCATTGACTCACTGAGGCAGCTTGGTATGAAGTACTTGGAACGTGCAGAATTGAACAAATTCACATTTCAGAATGACATACTGAAGCCTTTTGTTATTTTAATGAGGAATAGTCACAGCGAAAAAATCCGTGGTCTGATTGTTGATTGCATTGTTCAGGTATGTCTTTATGTATAAATTTTGACAAATAAATGAAATCTGATGATCTGGGGCTTTTATATCAAATGATGTTCCAAGTAAAAATTTTGCTCTGGACATGCAGTTGATCAAGTCAAAAGTTGGTAGTATAAAGTCAGGTTGGCATTGTGTATTCATGATATTCACTGCAGCGGCTGATGACGAGAACGAATATATTGTTGAAAGTGCTTTTGAAAATGTAGAACAAGGTAACTTGGAAACTAACCTATATAGCAGGCATAATAATGCTTTCACCAACATATTAATATATTCTAAAGATGTTTTTTTTCTTTCTTGACTTAAGAATTAAATGAATGTGTTTGGCAGTTATCTTGGAACATTTTGATCAAGTTGTTGGTGATTGCTTCATGGACTGTGTCAACTGTCTTATTGGTTTCGCGAATAACAAATGCATTCCTCGAATTAGTTTGAAGGCTATTGCTCTCCTGCGTATATGTGAAGATCGATTGGCAGAGGTTGGGATGATGACTACCCCTTTACCTGCAAATGAACTTGTTTGCAACTTTGCATTCCTTTTATGTTAATATCTGTAGTTCTGTTGTTTTCTTATGGAAATGCCTTATTATTATTATTTGCCTCATTTATTTCTTTGTACAGGGGTTCATTCCTGGTGGTGCTGTTAAACCTGCCGATGTTGTTCCAGAGGCCAATTTTGATGTGACTGAGAATTACTGGTTTCCTATGCTGGCTGGCTTGTCTGATTTGACTTTAGACTCCAGACCAGAAGTTAGACATTGTGCACTTGAAGTGTTGTTTGATCTGCTGAATGAGAGAGGACATAAATTCTCCTCTCCTTTTTGGGAGAGCATTTTCCACCGTGTACTCTTTCCTATATTTGATCATGTAAGGCATGCTGGAAGGGATGGCCTTTCTTCTGGGGATGATTGGCTTCGTGACACTAGCATTCATTCTCTACAATTAATCTGCAACCTTTTCAATACTTTCTACAAGGTGACAGATGCTGTTTATTATTCCTGATTTTAGTCGATTCTTGGAAATCCTTTGGATCTTTCAGAACATAGTTTGTCATGAAAACTTTTGATTCTATAGTTATTCTCTTCATTTTTGAAGACATAGTACATATCCAGTCATCCTGCACATAGAGCATGAGATCTAACTGGAAAGTTGTTTGGTTGGTCATCATCTTATTGTGGTCTTTATAGGAGGTGTCATTTATGCTTCCACCTCTCCTGGGCTTGCTGCTTGAGTGTGCCAAGAAAACAGACCAAACTGTTGTTTCAATTGCTCTGGGAGCTTTAGTTCATCTAATAGAGGTTGGCGGTCACCAATTCAGTGATGGTCACTGGGAAACACTACTAAAGAGTATTAGGTATTTTCTCATATTCTATTCCAACTTAAATTAATTTTACCTTTCATTATTCATATATTAATATTGGCATCACTTGTCAGGGATGCATCATACACTACCCAGCCCCTCGAACTCCTCAATTCACTAGGATTTCAGAAAAACAATCAGCCATTATTTTCAAGAGAAGCGGAGACCAACTCTCTTGGCAGTAGTTACCATGATAACAGTGAAGGAGGAGCTTCGATAAGTAATAATGGTAAACAGGATTGTCATCAGGAAATAAATCCACAAACTAGCCTGGAGAATTCAGAAGGTACACTAATTTAAAGTGTTCTACTAGTTGTTTAATACTTTCAGATGAATTGGAATACTGAAAAGTTGATAACGTTTATTGTATTTAACTATTTATCTAGGTTTGCCATCACCATCAGGCAGAGCACAACCTGCAGTTTCCCCACGTGGTCAAACCTTTGGACAAAGAATAATGGGTAATATGATGGATAATCTTTTGGTCAGAAGTCTTACATCCAAATCAAAAGGTCGAGCGGATGATATTGCTCCACCCTCACCAGTGAAGGTACATGTTCTTTCCTCTTGCACATATTGATTATATGTCTAATTACTATGATTTGAAAATTAGCAGATTGCATGTACGTGTAGCTTGCTATATATGCACGTCAATAAATATTCAACCATGCATTCTCACAAAAGACGCTAATTATAAGTTATAGCTTGTATTTAATGTTTGGTGTTTTTGTTTTGTCATCCTGTGCATATCACAAAAGATGGAGTTCTTGGTTATAACTTGCATCAATGTAAGGTAACTTGCAGACACCTGGGTTGATTGGTACGTGAACAGGGGTCCATGTAATGATATAAGTAATACAGTAAATTTATAGATACAGTAAGGAGCTTTTGGAATGCTACTGCTTTATTGATGATTTGATACGCTTGCCAATTGTGTGTAATGTGTACTATGAAAAGTAATCAATATATGATTTTCAAATAATTTTTCAGGTTTTCTTTCATGAACTCCTCTGCTCTTCTCTCCTGATATGTTATCCACTGCTAATGCTCTTTGCTCAGCATGTATTACCATAATTTTAACCTGCCGCAAGTCATGTCTGCTAGCTCAGCTGGCATCCATGAAGCAGCTATGAACCTTTCAACTAAAGTATATTAGCACTGATACCGTCAGTGCGCTTGGTAGTATAGAAGTGCTTTCTGGCATTTTGTCCATTGTTGGCTATGTTTTTTTCCTATATATTTAATGTGCCTGCTTGTTGATCTAGGCACCTGATGCTGATGAGGCTGACAAGACTGAAGAAGTAGAAGAAGCAAACCCTATGATGGAGACTGTTAGGAGTAAATGCATCACTCAGTTACTGCTGCTTGGGGCCATTGACAGCATACAGGTACAGTTTCCACTGGGTACGATGGATATTGGATCTGAATCACTTAATATATGCGCAAAAGGTGGTTTTGCAGATATACTTACTGGTGACTATTGATGAACTTTGCAGAAGAAGTATTGGAGCAGGCTAAAAGCCACACAGCAGATAGCAATAATGGATATCTTGCTCTCACTCCTAGAATTTGCTTCTTCCTATAACTCACCTTCAAACCTCCGAACTAGGATGCACCATATACCCCCAGAAAGGTAATGCTTGAAGACTACAGAGTACAGACATAACTTCCCAAATTTGAGGTTTCTAACATTTGAAACTTACTATTATGTAGGCCTCCACTGAATCTTCTTCGCCAGGAACTAGCTGGAACAACTATCTATTTAGAGATTCTACACAAGTCAACAGTGGAGCATGATGCGAATGGATCGACTGAGGAAGCAAATGGGTTTGGTGTAGAGTCTGATGAACAGGAAAAGCTCAAGAACCTAGCAGAAGGGAAGCTCATTTCTTTCTGTGGGCAGATTTTGAAAGAGGCCTCTGATCTCCAGCCTAGCACTGTGGAAGCTGCTAGTGCAGACATACATCGTGTACTGGACCTACGAGCACCTGTCATTGTCAAGGTATAGGATAGTATATATGGATCCTTGAAGTTGTTTATAGGATTTTTTGTGGAGTATCTCATCCATATCTGGAGAAATTTTCTATTCCCACATTTTAAACTGTCATTCGCATTTCAGGTTTTGAAAGGAATGTGTATCATGGATGCTCAAATATTCAAGAAGCACCTCAGAGAGTTCTACCCATTAATTACAAAACTTATCTGCTGTGATCAGGTATATATGTTTTATATCTTGGATATATGGTTTGAGGCTTTTAACATATTCTAGCGCTGTAGTTCTAATTTCAAATTGGTGGTTATGCTGCAGATGGATGTTCGTGATGCCCTTAGCGATCTTTTTAGCAAACAACTTACGCCACTCATGTCCTGAGACCTGATCGCACTTTCTTCTGTTGCATATATCTTTTCTTCTCGGAGTATATTCAGTATCGGCATTTTTGTGCAATCATGGAGCACTGAAAGGCAGCTTAACGTCCTTGAGGCACGTGTCTCTGGTACAATACCTACTTCCTAGAAGGCAAAGAGCTTTGTAGGCTGTAAATCGATATGCTACAAGTTTTTGCAGATGATGTGAGTACACAGGTCATGGAAAGTAGCTTGACTATTGCATGCGCCATTTTTCCTGGTGACTTTGTTCTTTATGTGTTATTTGTCTGTGTCCGGATGGGGACGATGCTTCTATACACAAGTAGGATTGAGACAACAGAATAGCATTGGCTATATGTGTACATTGTTCAGGACATTGTACTTGAGGCCTGTTATATGGCAATACTAGATTACTCGTGGTGGGCTTATAGCTTTGTTCATTTAATAAATTCGAGGTCTGATCGGTGTTGCCTTGTATGATTCTGCAATTGTTGCAGATTGTGTGTTGTCTCATTGTGTGTGTGTGTGTGTTTTTTACTTCCTGTAATATTGGTGCGTTAGTGTATCAGTTGCTATTATTGGTGCCCTGATTTGAGTTACCTTTCTGGATATGACATCCTACGTCCAATATGCATTGCAAAACAGATATTACTGTAGTGTGTTGCATCTTCCAGTCATTCTTGCCAATTCGACATTCTGTGTCAGTGGATGTACTGCTCAGTCAGTGCTCGTTGGATCATGCTGATTGGTTCTCTTGTTATGTTCTATTCAAATATATGTCAACGTTCTTCAGAATTTAAAAGTAAACAGTCTGGACAGGCTTGAAGCCAGAACGATCCAATCTCTTGACAGCTGATGCTCCTAATTGCTAATAAAATATGGTGCCAGTAATGAACTAATGAATGATGTGAACCGGAAGTATTCTCTATTGCAGTTGACTGCTATCCCCAATGGTAGAGTTGGGAAGCAGACTATTGTTGAGTGGGAGGTGGCGACCTTCACCTGCAAGATTCTCTTCTGGAAAAACTTGCTCTATATATATACATACTATTCTACAGCTGCATATAGAATAGGTTATTCTATTTTTTAGCCAATTAATGCAAACCGATTGAGACGCGTATCGCAGTACTCAGCGTGACGAAAATGTCCAGTTGACTATTAATTATGTAGCAAATCAATTAGTAAATGTGTTTCATTGTCTGTACATGAATACTTTTTCTTTATTTTAGCCATAATTTTGTATTTGCAACTCTGATTCACAAAAGTTTTTCATTAGTAGCTTACTGACGATGAGGGGAACATAATAATATGCTTCACCAATAAACAGTCATTTTGATGTCCGTAATAAATTTTACTTTATACACATACATGGTAGCGCTAATCTACGTGCTATTCCACGTGCTGGTCACAACGTGTGAAGAAGGATTAGCTAGCGTATGGCGGCCCAAAAACAACTTAGACCCAGAAAAACACCCCACAATATTTAATGAGGGTGCCAATATCGATAGTAAAATATGAAAATGATAGTATAATGTTACATGGACAATCATTAATAATAATGTACTCTCTGCGTTGGTAAAGTCATGGGAAAATCATAGTAAAAAAATCGCGCAGACGGGAGCGTGATTTTCTTCCTGAGATTCCCTCGAGTGTCTTTCTTTTTTCACATCACGGTTATCTACTTGTCTTTCTGTCTTTTCCATGTTTCCATATCGTAAAAAAACTCCCCTCTCTCTCGGTCCCCGCGCCCCTTTTCTCACATTGCTTTTGATGTGGACCATGTGGTTTATTGATTTTGAGTTGTTTCTGACTGTGGAGATATTCTCATTTTTCTGCTTTCCTTAAATATGCCAGTATCTGATTTATTAAATTAGTACCTGGTAGTTAAAAACTTTCAAACTTTCTTTCATTATGTCAGTAGCTGATGTTATTAAACTCCCTCCAGTTTGGAGCTATTGTGCTTGCCTTTGTTATGTTTCTAGTCAATTATCTTATGTGGACCCTTTTCCTGCTCCCAAATTCTGAGTCTGAATTGTTATTGTGTGGCAGTTATATTACTTATCTCTAGCTCTTTTTTGTCCCGATATGATAACTCTTCTGTAAGCTATTACTTGATTATTGGCCGCTGACATTTTGGGTCGCTGCATTACAGGGTAAGAAGAGAAAAGACACTATCTGCATTGTGCTTGCAGATGACACTTGTGAGGAGCCAAAGATCAGAATGAACAAGGTTGTTAGGAAGAACTTGAGAGTGCGACTTGGTGATGTGGTTTCTGTTCATCAATGCCCAGATGTGAAATACGGGAAACGTGTGCACATACTTCCAATTGATGACACAGTTGAAGGCAAAACTGGAAACTTGTTTGATGCCTTCCTGAAACGTGAGATTTTTTTACCACTGAAGTATTTTCTCTTATGAAGGCTTTTGGACAGAAATTACTACTGAGACCGTATCATGTTCTAAAATAGTTAGACCATTTTAGTTTTTTATTAAACATTTCAGCCTGATGTAACATATATGTACATACCCTGATACATTATCTAAAATCATACCATTTCTCAAATTATGTGATATAGTCTGCTGCAGGAGGAGAAGTAACTGGCAATGGGAAGCAGTATGGCAATGTGTTCATTGGAGTTCAGCCCACTTTTGGCTATGAAGGTGATCCGATGCGCTTCTGTTATCAAAATCTGCCAGTCCTCATCATCAGGGCAAGTTCATCAGGGCAGACAGAGAAGTTGAGGACCTTGTTTGCATTCTTGGAGAGTGCTTGAAGCTGGTTGTGGCAGACAATGAACTGGCAGCTTGAAGCTTGCCCTTGAGGGAAGCTATGTTGTGCCTGGCCCTGGTGGTGATCCCATCCGTAACCAAAGGTTCTCCCAACAGGAAAGAACATCCATGCTCTAGACCCTCAGGCAATCCCAACTGCAGCTGGCATGAAGAGTGCCAAAATTGTTGTAGACCGTCTGTTGGCATGAAGAGTGCCAAAATTGTTGTAGACCCTCAGGCAATCCCAACTGATGTTGTCGTCAATTGCTCGGGTGTATTCAAGGCTCATAACAGATTCAAAAGCACTGAATGTGAAGTTGGAACAGAAGATGATATTTAAGGATTTCTATCTAGTACATTTTTGTTTTTCATTTTCATACTGTATAAAAAGCAAGATGATTGATAATGCATTGTTTTGTACCTCTGTATGACATTGAGAATAAAGAAGTTGCACATGCTAAATATCATCTGCAGTGTTTATAATCTGGTCTACCTTGAGGTACAAAAGACAAATTTCAGCTGCTTGCTTGATTTCACAAAGATCCGAAGAACATGAAAATGTTGAACAGTTTGAGAGTCAGATCATTTAAAAAACTATTTAACCTATGATGAACTGTTTACTCCTTAGATGTTCCTTCACTTGATACATCATTAAAATATAATTTCCTAGCAGCGGGCATCTTGATGAAGTCCAAGTAAAGACTAGTACCCTCCATGGATCAAAGGCGAACCATGGTGGAAAATCCCCATGGATATCCGTTGAAGCATTTGGTATTGCAGAACTGTCACCAATACTTGCATCAAAAGATCCCTGTGCAAAATATCAAGTTGTTGAGAATATAATAGCTAAAGTAAATTAGATATTAAAACACAATAACAATGCAAGTTCGTGTGCTTACAACTATTTCCTCCTGATGTTGTCCACTACTTGCCACATTCTAGGAAAGCAGAAAAATGAGAATATCTCCACAGTCAGAAACAACTCAAAATCAATAAACCACATGGTCCACATCAAAAAGCAATGTGGCATAACATGTTGAATAGATTGGTTACTCAGTTTAACCACTAGAAAAGCAGCTAGTTAATACAATAACCACGATATGATAACAGGTTAGGCTCTACTCAGTCAAGTTGTTAATATCAGTAATGAAAGCATAATTAAGGCAACAACTTGTACTCATCTATATAGTTCTCGATAGATCGACATTTGCCTGGCTCAAGAACGCACAACCTTCGGATCCGCGAACACGCCATTTCGGGCCTCAGTGCGGCGTGCAGGAACGCACGCTAACACCACTTCCTGGAGTCCGTAGAGGAAGGCCATCGACGGTGAAGGAAAGGAGCCGGGAGGGTTTGCGGAGATGGCGAGGCGCGGTGGGCTTGCTAACGAGCTCGTGGCAGGTGAGGAGGGCTCATGCGTAGGCGCTCGCATGCGAGAGGATTCTCATGATGACACTGAGGCGCCTCGTGTGCTTTGCTCGAGCCGAGGCGCGCGAGCGACCAATTCCTTTTCTTTCCACTGCCTGTCCCGTTTCGCTTGATGCATTCTGCCTTCCACGCGCCATCCGTGTCGCTCGCAGCACGTCCCGCTCTGCATCCTTACCCGTAATTCTTCTTTCTCGCTCCCACTTGCCCGTCCCGTTTCCTCTTGTCACTTCGCTCCAGCGCTCCGCTGCAACCTCCACTGCCCTTTTCTCTGCCCGTGCTTTCTCTTTGCTCAGCTCACACTCGCGCAGCGCTCCCCTGCCGCCCGTCTGCGCCTCTAGTCCACGTGCTGGCCGTCGCCTCTCAACCTTCAGCTTTTTGCGCTGGCCACAGTTCTCTTTCGCTTGGCTCCATCATGGCGACCGGCTGGC
>JAYEVE010002041.1:0-14925 GCA_036346375.1 Guadua angustifolia
CGAATCTATCCTCAATCATCCTCCAATCGAATTTCTCAACTTCCTATAATGCATCGAATCCCCAAGTATCTAAACGGAAAGTACCTAACTTACATCCAAACAGCTCGGAATAAGTTGTCTCATGATCCCTTGCATTACCGAAGCAAAAAATCTCACTTTTGTGGAAGTTTATCTTCACCCGATAGTTGTTCAAAAGCACAAAGTAACAATTTCATATTGTTCGCTCCTTCAAAATCATGGTCCATGAATATTATCAGATCATCAAGATATTGAAGGATAGATAGTCCTCATCTACCGGATGAGGAATCACACCCTTAATTTGTCCATCTGCTTTCGCTCTTGCCAAGATGATAGCCAACATATCCGCTACTATATTAAAAAGTATTGGGGACAGTGGATCACCCTGACGGAGCCTTTTCCTAGTTTGGAAAAAAGATCCCATTTGATCATTGACCTGAATTCCAACATTCCCCCCTTGGACAAAAGAATTAACCCAATTACACCAAAGAGGAGAAAAGCCTTTCATTCTCAATGTCTGCTGCAGGAAATCCCATCGGACTTTATCATAAGCCTTCTCAAAATCAATCTTGAAGATCACTCCATTCCTCTTTCTCTTATGCAATTCATGTAAAGTCTCATGAAGTATTACTGCACCTTCCATAATGTTTCTACCAGGCAGAAATGCTGTTTGAGAAGGCCTAATGATTTTTTGAACCACCTGGGAAATTCTATTAGTAGCTACTTTTGTAAAAATCTTAAAGCTGACATTCAACAAACAAATGGGCCTGTATTGTTGAATCTGCTTCACCTGGGAAAGATCCCTGGGCTTGGTTGTCACAACCATTTCATCAACCAGATGATTACAAGCGACGTAAATAAAACCGAAAGGTACGCATCAATCTATGTGCTTCACACAAAAAAAGAACGAATTAGTAGGTAACTAGTTCAATGCCCGTGCATTATTACGAAAAAAATTGGTAACGAAACATAAAGGTCAAGCAATAAAAAAAATTACAGAGATTGTATCGGCCACGGTCAGTGGTGAGCTTCCGTGCCATGCCATCCGCCGGATGCTGCAGCAGTAGCGCCTTGCGCTCGCCGCCGCCACAAGCATCCTTCTTCAAGCCCCCAAGTTCCACAGCATCGAGCACCGGATCATCTGCCCCTAGAGGATCGAGGGCCACGTAAAGTACTGGAGGGACGTCGACTACCTCATCTTCAACACCTACATCTGCTCTTTGCATTGACATTACCACATCTTCTATTGCAATTGTATGCTGAAATGCGCATCCTTTTCTTTCTTTTTGTGGATTTTTGCAGGAGGCCTAATTCAAAACGTGGTCCAACTGGCTTAATGAGAATGTAGATCCGGTGCGGACGTCGGTGTTCTTCGTGACGACAGTGTTGTTGTTACCCGTGTCGATGAAGGAATCGTCGAAGACCAGAATAGCCAACACTCGCGGCCTCCAGCCGTTGCCGTTGAGGTTCTTGCCGTACAGCCTGAAGTCGGCCCTGACGAGCGTGACGACGACGTTGTTGTTACTAGGGGTGGATATCGAGCTGACTCGACTCAACTCGGTAGACTCGGTAAGGTAACGAGTCAGCTCGAACTCGACTCGTTATCTTAACGAGCTAGAAGTTCAACTCGACTCGACTCGACTCGTTATAAACTCGAGTTGGCTCGAACTCGACTCGTTAAGCTCGTTAGTAATGTGAGCAAGAGAGCATACATATTTGATTCATGTAGCTCGATTAACTCGTTAGCTCGCTCGATTAACTCGTTAGGGTATTTAGTCATTTAGGGGATTTAGGGTTTTTTTCCATGTAGCTCGATTAACTCGTTAGCTCGCTCGATAACTCGTTAACTCGACTCGTTTAACTATTTTTTTAACGAGTTCAAAACCCAACTCGACTCGACTCGTTAAGAAACGAGTTCGAGCCGAGTCAAGTCGAGTTTTCGAGTACTCGTTTAACTCGCGAGTTTCGAGTTTTTTTTCCATCCCTAGTTGTTACCCGTGTCGACGAAGGAGTCGCCGAACACCAGAATAGCCGACACCCGCGGCCTCCTGCCGTTGCGCCTTGCGCTCGCCATCGCTACAATTGCAGATCGAGAGGTAGCCGGCACCCGCGGCCTCCCACCGTTGCGCCTTGCGCTCGGACGCCGCCGTTGCCATATGGCCTAAAGTCGGCCTTGGCGAGCGTGACGACGGCGTTGTTGTTACCTATGTCGATGAAGGAGTCGCCGAACACCAGAATAACCAACACCCGCGGCTTCCCATTGCGGCTTGCACCCGGACGCGCGTTGAGGTTCTTGCCAGACGGCTCAAGTCGACCTTGGCGAAGCGTGGACGACGACGTTAGTTACCCGTGTCGACGAAGGAGTCGCCGAACACCAGAATAGCTGACACCCGCGGCCTCCCGCCATTGCGCCTTGCGCTCGCCACTGCTACAATTGCAGATCGGGAGGTAGCCAGACGCATGCCTCCATTGCCGCTTCGCTTTGGACGCCGCCGCTGGCATACTATCAAGTCGGCCTTGGCGAGCGTGACGACAGCGTTGTTGTTACCCATGTCGACGAAGGAGTAGTCGAACACCAGAATAGCCGGCACCCGCGGCCTGCCGCTCGCCGCCGCCATAATTGCAGATTGGGAGGAATAAGGAATTGGGAGAACCGTGGTTTGCGCCGCCAGCTATCGCGTGGAACGGAAGCAAAAAAGAACAGACCGTTTTTTTCGTCGGCCGGTTCGTTTTTTTTTCCGATATAGAAGTGGGTTGGTGGTGGAGAACGGACGTATCACCACCAACTCAAAATTAGAAGTAGCAGAGAAAACGAGGGAAGCAGCTGCTTGGTTTGATATGTTTTTTAGTTGCTGGATAACTCTATTATGAAAAAAAATCGCCTTTTTTTCGGAATTGCTATAGTTCGAACGTCTGAATTTTTTGGACGCATTGTAACTTTTTTTTCTACGTATGTAATATTTTTTGCCAATACGTGTAACATTTTTTTTCGACAAACAATGAAATATGACACAGTAAACGAATGTTGCAGGCGTTGAAAAAAATGTTACACGCGACGAAAAAAATATTACAAGTGTCCGATAGAATGAACAGTATCGAACGTCCGAGTGCTAGTTCTATCTCTTTTTTTTTTCTTTTTTTACAAATCGATGTTGTTTAGTCCGTAGTCAGCTAGGATGGTACGGCCGTACGGTTATGAACTCATGATCCATTCTTGGAATTTTTTATTTAATGTTTATTTTAAATCTTTTTTTCAAAACTAATCATTGCCAAAAAATTTCAAAAGTAGGCTACTGTCGCTCTAGTACGGGCGATCGCCCAGATTGGGCGACAGTGACTGGCTCACTTACTTCACATCGGCGAAATTTCAAATTTTAACTGCAGAGCAAAAAATTTGAAAATAGACCGATCGCCCGAGTAAGGCGATCAGATCAGAGCACTGCATCAGAGCAATTTTTTTTCACCTTTGTTGTATTCAACGAAAAAATTGAAATTCCTATCGTCAGAGTACCTGCGTTGAATACAACAAAATTCAAAATTCAAAAAAAATTTGCTACAGTAGCTGTGCTACAGACCGATCGCCCAGATCGAGTCTGGGACGATCGGTCTATTTTCAAATTTTTTGCTCATTGCTAAAAGTTGAAATTTCGCTATGAGCCATGAGGAAACATTGTCAGCCCCAAGACGGGCGATCGTCTCCCATCTTGGCGACAGCACCTACTTTTGAAATTTTTGATCCGACGATTAGTTTTGAAAAAAAGATTTAAAATAAATATTAAATAAAAAAATTCTCCATTCTTGTGCATGCAGCTTAGCGGGGTCATTATAAAGCTTTGGAACTATGAAGGCCCAAGACCAGTAGAATGAGTCCGAGGCCTAAAATGAGCCCATGAAAGTAGATCAAGCAAGCACCGGACGTGTCACTGTGTCTGTGGGCCCTGTTGGACACAGGCCTCCAGTGACTTCCATCCACAGCCCTATTCATATACGAGTTGGGCCGACAAAAATATTGTCGTTGGATGATTAAAAAGTTAAATAATTTATTTCAAGTACGGATCGTTTTGAACTAAGATTGGCACTCTAAGGCTCTATTTGAAACACGGGATTTTTCACAGAAATTTCGAAGGAACCTGCAGAAAACAGGGAAATTTCTTGTATTCGACGGGGTCTTTATCTCTTGCTTTTTACTAGACACAGTCACACAAATCCAAGTCTATGGAAGATGAAGGGTGGAATGGATAATAGACTATACATGAAGGGTTTGGACTCAACATACTAAAGACTTGTACAATGATGTGACATTAGCTATCTATATACTTTATTACGTAAAATTTTTTATATGGAAGAGACAGAAGGAGAAAAGAGAGTATATTTATCTTTTCGTGAAGAGACATCATATAGACAGCATAAAACACCATTACTTGAGTTATTGTCTATAATAAATAATCTTTCATATCATAATTAAAATATTGTAAAATCTTATGGAGACAATCTTAAGATGACATCTATTCCAGAAGCTATTTTAAATGTTGTCTTCATATGACATGGAAGAGTATATAAACAACAATCGCCTCTACTATTATAATCTAGTGTATTTTTGCCTTTCTTCTGTGAAACTTTCCTCGAAAGCAAACAACATGGTTCCTTAAAACAGGGCATTGCATTGTGTGGAGTGTAATCACACGAAAAGGAAATGGACTAGTGGACTTAAGAAAGTGTTGAGAAATTTCACTACTTTATCGTAGTTGGGATCAAGTTGGCTCCACCGGGATGCGCGCAGCAACACATAGCAAAGCGGCCATGCTGGCATTGTAGCACTATCGCCGATGCACTTTGCTCATGTTAAAACCCTGAAGTCTTAACCCCTAAGTCTTATCTAACCATACAAGAGCTCAATGATGACCAGTGCATTCTATATCTCAAGAACATTACATTATTACGTGTCCCACTGATCAAAACAGGAGGAAAAAAAAACATAACTCCAACTCTCTGCTTTCAAAAGCTACTCCACTTAATTTACAAACAGATTACGACAGATCTATTAGTCTAGAGCTGCTGTTTGTCATCACATTGCTACCACAGCCCGAAGGACGACTCCTCAACAGAAGCAGCCAGCCAGCAGCTGCAGCAGTGCTGTTTCATGTACGACAAGATCGCTGACAATCATAGGGGAAAACAACATTAAAGGACCACTATATGAGATAAGTATGCACCACCAACGAGGACCTGCAATGATTAATCTCTGGTGCATCGCGCACTCTTCAGTGTTAGTGTTTGCATCTATGGTATCAGGATGAGGATTCAAAGATCTGGCAAACACTCGTGAATGAGATATTGAAGTTAGCAAGCTCATCTGAACAACTATATCTGTACTATTTATGCACTCCGAGGAACCTCTCGCCTTCGTCAAAAAGATCTCTCACGTTCACCAGAAAAGATATGGCCGTCTTTCTACGAGTCCGTGTTATCTACCTATATATTTATACACATACTAATTAGACACTATTAAAAAGCTTCCACGTTAATAAAAGAAAAGGTATAGGCATCCGTCCGCTTGATCCGAGTTATAACGGCTTAGATTAAAAGAAAAGGTCTTTATCAAGTATAATCTATCTGTCTATACATATACTAATTAGGCACTCTGAGAAAGCTCCTATATTAACAAAAAAAAAAGATATGGTCGTCTATCTGCCGAGTCCAAATTACAACTGTTTAGATTAAAAGAAAGAGTCCATATCAAATACAATCTAAACTAACACAAATTTGGAATAAAAAATAAAAAATTAGCAACTTGACTTTCATACGATTTCCAAAGTAAATCTATAAATAACTAATATATAGAATAGTAATTAAATAAAAATTAGCAAATTAAAACAAAGAGCCCATATCAATTATAAACCAAATTATCTAAAATTCAAAATAAAAAATATACGAGTTATAACAAAGATAGATTAAAACAAAGAGTCCATGTTATTACAATCTAAATTAACTAAAATTCAAAATAAACAATTAAAGAAAATTAGCAAATTGACTTCTATACGATTTTCAAAGTAAATCCACAAATAAATAAAAACTATAATAATTAAATAAAAATAGCTAATTAAAACAAAGAGTTTATGTCAAGCACAAACCAAAGTAACTAAAAATTGGAATAAAAATGCCCGAATTATAATGGCTTAATTTAAAAGGAGTTTATGTCAAGTATAATTTAAATTAGCTAAAATTTAGAATAAAAGTAAAATTAGTAATTTGACTTCCATGCAATTTCAATGTAAATCTATAAATAACTCAAATTTAGAATAATAATTAAATAAAAATTATCAAATTAAAATAAATAGTATAGGTTTAGTATGAATTTCAAAGTAAACCATATAAACAAAATCTAGAATAATAATAAATGTAAATATAAGTTCTCATACGAATTACAGCCTAAACTGAAAAAATCCACCCCAATTACGATAAAAAAATATGCAGATTTGAAACAAAAATTAAAGATGTGATTAGAGATTTGATTTGTAGGACCTTCAAAATAACATCTATAAATAAAAAAAATCAAAATAACAATTACTTAGTCCGTCCAAGTTTTTTGTAGGGCATATTTCTTTAGCACGTAGACCAAAGTAATATTGAAAATGACTAGAATATTCTTAATTATTGTCTATAAATACTATACAATGTATGCATATAAAGGGTATAAAATAAAGCTATATATTTGTCAAGTATATTTTTCCTTGGCACATAGACTAAGGTAATATTGATCACACTATTTTTTATTAGAGTATAAAATACGGTCTATATTTATGAACAAGATTAAAAAATACATAATATATTTTGACAGAGTTAGTCTTTGTCAAGTACAAACCAAACTAACTAAAATTTAGAATAAAAAATAAAATTAGCAATTTAATCTTCATGTGAATTCGAAAGTAAACCCTAAAAATAAAATTTGGAATAGCAATAAATGAAACAGAAAATGGATTTTTATGCAAAGTCCAACTTAAACATGAAAAGAAAAAAATCCACCCAAAGTAGATAAAAAATATGAGATATAAGGATAAATCAAATGACGATTAGATATTTGATTTGTATGCAAATTAAAATGCTAATTTCTATAAGTATTGAAATTCATAATAAGATCTATTACATGTACTAATTATAAATTGCGAAAACAATTTCACATTAATCGAGAAAAAGAAAAGATGTAGTGTCTATCTAACAGAACCAAGTTATAGTGGCTACCACACACGAACCAAATTAATAGATCCAAATGACTTTATCTAAGAAATTAACCTACGAATGCACATGTTGGCGATTATTTGTATTTAGTTGCAGATGGATATACTTGCGCAATGGCGGCAGCAGCAACATTGATGATGTGTCTGCATGCATTGTATAAACACATGAAAATGGCCGGCGCGCACACACAAAAACAAAAAGTAAAGGCATATATCTCTCCCTTGCGACAGGGCTAAGATATCAAATATCACATAACTGAATGAATGAGATTCGGTGAACATGTAACTTTAGTTTAAACATTTCAGTAATCAATACTCGTCCAAGTAACTGTACAGCGACTCATCATTCCTCCACCGACGCCTTGTGAGCAATGACTTGAGGAAACCCCGGCCTTTGCTCGAGCTTTTCTCCTGTTCTTTGTGGTTGTCCCAGTCGGAGCGTACTTGCATTGAAGTTTGTCTCTGCAAGGAATTACCACATTAGAAACTAGAAAAAGAAAATGACTTCTGAATATAATTGAACACAAAGAAAACCAATAGTGTAGGTTTTTTTAAGAATATATCAAGTGACGTAATTTCTGATTAACATACAAGTGCCATCTCAGTATAACTAAATATGAAATTTTTGGTGCTGTGGACATACAAAATGCTTCGGGTTCACAGGTGGTCTTCTTGCAACTGTAGCAGATCGTGCAAGGGGATTGGACGTGGGTATTGGCGAGCCTGCTCTTGTTTCTGTAAAGCAAAATTGCAAATATTGTCACCTTAATTCTTTTCTGCAAGCTTCACATTAAAAAAAATGCAACATTTGCTTATTCAGAAATAAATGTAAACAGTAAGGTAAGGACAACGTACCTTTTGTATTTGAGTTCACGATTTGGATAGATGGAGATTTAGCTCGTGCTTTTCGAGAAGGTGACAAGGATCGTGACCGATGATGTGTTTCATGAGTTGTAGGAGACGGTGAGCGCACACTCCTGCAATGGAACCCGCTTAAATAAGCTTGTTGTATGTCTTTTTGTTTAAAGAACAGTCAGCAGGGTGTCTTATGAACACTTTGACCCAGAATCACATGGAGACCAGGGTCCTAAGAGTTATATGTTTACCTCCTTGTAGTCTGCCTACAAACCGGTGGAGAAATTGCTGGCAGATAAAGCATTTTCAAAATCAATGACACAGTAAACTTTTTTCCCGAAATTCAGGAATCAGAAATGCAGTAAACTTACTAGATTGAGACTTGTGCATCTTGCGACTCGTATATTGCCTGTTATACCGTGGTGGCTCAGAAACTGGATGGATGGCAGATTCCACTATATCGGCGCCTATACAACATGACAACAATGATCTATACAGCACATGTAGGCTATTATATAAAGCACTAACAATAAAATAGGCAGTGAATTTGCCTGGTAATATGTAACGCCTGTGGTACTTGGGTCCCCTGATAAGAAGAGATTGTTGAGACCTTCCTTCCTGGTCAATCGTCTGTTGGCAAATTCTTACCCTCTACAATCATGTGAAATAATGTTGCAAAGGTTATGAGATATTATTATATTAGCGGAGTATTCTGTAACAAATGCCATACACTCAAGTGGGAATACAAATTAAGTATTTGATAATAATGTAGATAACAAACAAAAAGAACTTTCACCTCATTAGGCATTTAATTATTATACCTGTTCAACTGAAGATACTCGAAATTCTGTTTCATTAACCTCATCAGCTTTTTCATTGACAAGATTATCCACCTTGTATGATACAAAACCCAGATGGTCCACGGTGCTAACAAGGGCCTCAACTGTGTAATCTTTCAAACTCGTCATCACCCTACAGCAGATCAGTGTAAATGAGATGCAATAGACATGTTTTACTTCTTCTTTTTAAGCAGCAAAATAAACTAGGAAACAAACATCCAAACAAAACAAAAGATCTTACGTAGATTTGTGCGAATTGTTTCTGTAGAATACTTCAAAATATTCCGCCGCGGAGTATAGCTGTGACCGCAGATTCCTCAGGTCCTACAAATGAACATAATTTAAGTTCAGCAGCGTAGGAGATACTATAAGAAATGCCAGCTCAGCATATACGTCAGAAGCATTACTAATTAACTAAGGTGCAGCCATGTGGGGTTTCGTTGTGAACAAGGATACTAATTTCTTTAACTCGAGCAGCGACAAATTTGATGAAAGATGACAACAGCGCGTTAACGGTGGACATTACCAGACCGATTCGCTCGCTAACATGCAACTAAGCTACTGTTCAAACCTTAGATGAACAGACAACCCTCGTATATTCGAGTAAAAGTTGTGCATCACAAGTTCATAACCCGCTTGGATTCCGCTTTCTTAGTAAGAACCTCTGTGTTGATATCCATTCTGCTTCGCGAACCGCGCATTTTTAAAATCCAAATGGCATGGTGCTTTTGCTAAATTAGGGGAAAGGCAAAGCAAAAAAAAAAAAAGGTTCATCCAGTACAGAGTTGCATAGCCAATTGTCAGTAATACGGGATTAGATTTAACTGTAGTGTGTTAGAAAAGTAGAGGAACTTAGTAAAAAAACTTTTCAAAAATTATAACTGCACTAAGTATGTAAAGGGAACTACAGAGCCTAGCCTGTTTGCTACCAAACTAGGGACAAAATCTTGTGATTGACAATGACAGACCGGCACACAATTAATTGCGCCCCAAAAATTAGACCCACCATCAGGTTTTTCCGGGAAAAGCGGCCAGAAATCAAGAATACAGCCCGATTTCTACGAACACGTTACCAAGATCCATGAGAACGAAGAGCGGGGGGAAGCAAAGATTGCGTCTTGCGGGGGTTGAGATGGGCAAGAGGGCGTAGGCAGCATACACACGCACCTTGAGGCTGTCCGAGAAGAGGAGGCCTTCTTGCAAGGACATGTCCTCACTGGTCGAGGCAGCATCAAGGTGGTGGGAGGAGACGGAGGATGGAGACATTGCGATTGCCTCCATGACCGAATCTGCACCACCTCCCCACCAAAAGCAGGAGAGACAGAAAAAGACCAAGGCACCTCCTGCAGGGACTCCCCCCTACCAAGAACACCAAAACCCTCCTTGGCGAAACAAAGCCCCCAAGAAAGCAAGTCGCTTTTGAAGAAGAGGTGCCCGCCTACTGGAGATGGGGGGTGAGCCGGCTCACCTAAACAGGGGGGGTTGAACAACAACCTACTCCAAGATCTGATTCGGGTCCTTGTGGGCTTGGGAGATCATGCTAGTGACTAGTGGTGACATGAGAGAGGAGCGAGGGCCCAGGCGATGAATGCGATGGGTGGGTTGGGGGAGATGGGAAGAAGATAAAGGGGAAAAGAAGCCCTTTTCCTGCTAAATTTTGTGGGGGAGTAAAGGAGCAACGGGCGCAAACAGCCGAGTCTCTGGACGAAGGCAGTGCACGAATACACACTCACACCTCACACATCCCTACCCTATACAGGTTACACACACACATGCGTGTACACCCGCTGCATACGCGAAAGAAAATTTCTTAGAGACACACTGGCCTCTGGAGCGTGGGTATACATTGTTTCACTGAATACATACGTGTGTGGGTATCTATTTATGTATCTAATATTATTTTCCGTCCCAGACATAAGTCTAGATAAAAAGATGAGAAACACGCGGCTGACTGAACTTAAATGTGTGCCGGCTCAGAGTGACCATGGACTCTTGGCCGACTGAGCCAAAGCTCAGCTCTCCAAACCAGTGCTTCTTCTAGCCTTCTTATATTTTTTTTAAAATTTAGCTCGTATATCATCACAATTATAAAAGTAGCTCTCGTTCTTATCATAGAAGGAACAACAAATGGCATATCTATATTACACTCGTGTACCATGGTAGGGACACCTCCAAGTGTCGAGCATTATGGATACGGCAGCAAAGTGTCACGACAGGACAGCTGTACAGGAGTTGTTGCCTTGGCCACGCAGGACGATAGCTCCTGCTGTGGTGCCCGAGTGGGTTCCTATTGCTCTGCTCTAGCTCAATAGCATCTATCTTGATACACAAACACGACAGGTGTTTTCGTGGCGTAGAAATGATTATTTTTACCATTGCGTTTGGATGGAAAAAAATAAAAAAAGGCAGGGACGCTAAAAAAATATTTGGGTTCAAGCTAGAGACACCATTCACTCTAGGGATGTAAACAAACCGAGCTCGAGCGAGCTTCGTTTGGGCTCAAGCTCGGCTAGAGTACTCGATAATAATAAATATTTCAATAAGGACTATTTTTCAATAATTAAAAAATACTCGAACTCAAGTCCAGCTCGAGTAAACTCGATAAAATTTAATATATAGTAATAATTAATAAATTGTTTATAAATTTATCAGGCTCACGAATCAAACTCCAATTCAACTCGTTTGCAAATCAAACCGAATATGAACCGAGTCAAGGTGGGGCTTTGGCGTTGCTGTTCCTTGCCTAGGTGTACGCTGTCCGTTTCACTGTTGTGTGGGGGCATGTGTCCACGTTTCTGACGTATGGTACGTGTGCGTGAAGGGGCGCAGGAATGGTAGGCTCTTGGACGGTGGACGGACCACTGATAGCACGTGGCTTCAAGAAATTTCATTCTTGTTTCCATGATCATATATCAGAGGGGATAACCGATTTCTTGATTTAAATTTAGGATAATTTATACTGTACTACTCTATTCATTAGTATATATTATTAAGATGACGAGTGATATTTTCTAATATATCAATTTTTAGTGATACAGTATAAATTATCCCTTTAAATTCGGGCATTTTCTTAAACACCGGCCTAACTCTGTTCTGATCCTATTCAGTTTGGTCTGGTCCTATTCGAGACATTCTTCTCTGATGCTTAGAAGGTACTTTCTCTGAAAAAGAAAGATCAACAGTTTATTTGCACAGGATAACTTAGGGAGAAAATTATGTAAATATGAGTAATTTAGTAACAGTTTTTTTTTGGGTCTTAACCAGGTACATTCGACTTAATCCTAGTCTCTTCTAACCGTCATCGTCTTCCATCTGCAGTTGAGTCGTCTACTATTCATCACTAAATAAACTTTTCAGATTCTACGTAACTAAACGAGATGACACGGTGCAAATATTTGATGCCATTGCAAACCCATGTGAGGTTATTCTCACAATTCATATCATTCGGTGCAAAGTCCTTTGTGCTATAGACTGTCGTGATCAATTAAACGATTAGGGAAAAAACATGTAAAATATTGTTTGTACCAGAATTTGACAAGGCATAGCCAATTTGTCAGAACTAAAAATAAAAGGGATATTTTTAGTTGATATCGGTTAAGAAACAAAAAGTTAAGTTAAAGATATAATTATAACCATTATTGATTCAAAGAAGGAAATTTTATCTATGTAAAGGCCGATACGGATTATAGTTGATAACGCATCAAAGAATGATGCGACCGGCCGATGAACTATAAAAGATGATCAAGGGCGAGCAAAAGAGACAACTGCAGTCAACCAAACAACTCACATCTACTTATTATTTGCTTTTCTGTCAATTAGGAGTAGTTTTGTTACTTAGAATTTCCCTTGTAATCCAACACTGATCAATAAAGTTGTGCATCGTTAAGTGTTGGTCATCTTCGATTACGCTAGGTTTAATTTTCTCCAATCTTGTTGCGCATCGCCTTTTTCGGGAACCGTTACCCTTGATTTGATTAGCTTTTTTTATAGATGTTTAAATCTTTACTGATTGACAAGTTATTTTGGCCTTGAACGTATATTTTCTATCTTACTGATTGCAGGATTAAATTAGCTAGCACGCCTTAAGCCTTTTGAACCTGACATTCACATGTGTTTAGACCAATCAATCCTTCGTCACATTTTCAGTGTCAACAAATACTATACACCATGTGAATTACTTTTAGTTATTCAATTAATAATTCAATGCCATAGCTTGTCACCTCTATGTTCATCGGCTCACCCCTCATCACTTCTCTACCCATCTGACTCACCTACGCCCCTCCGCCGATGAGCACAATCATAGTGTTCCACCTTGTCTTACTAGGGACACTTGTAGAAGCAACTAGAGCTGGACGTCATGCCGGGCAGGGCTATGTGCCTAAATTGTGCTATGTCGCCATGGCTCTACCAGCCCACCTTGCCGCGATGTGCCGGCCTGACTCGCCTTTAGCGAGTCTAGGTGTTGTGCCGAGCCCGGCCATGTGCCTACACTGTGCCATGCCGCAATGGCTTGGCCAACCCACCGTGCCGCGACATGCCAGCCTGAGTAAGCTCAGACATAGCCCATTTGCGATTTGTGTGGCTTTGTACTGTGCTGACCCAGGCCCAGTCCATTTACACTATTGAGATGAAAGGAAAGGAGTCGGAAATGCACAAAGCCGAGGCAGTGGATACAAATATTGGTGGAGGAACTAAATTTTATTTATTCTTGAATATATACAGAGTGACATTATAGTGCTTGCGCTGTGTCATGTGCCATCCTAAAAAAACCTAACCCAATGCTCACGTCTAAACGCGGCACGACTTGCCTTGTGTCGCATGGCCACCTACATGTGCGACTTCCTTCTTCTTCTTCTGTTCCAACCGCCTTGCAACCAAAAGAGGATTTCAATTTAGAAATGATAATCATTAGGGTTTGCAATATAGGGACATATGCTTTTATGAGTTTATCTTTCTTCTTCTGATTTGACGAGAATACGAAATTACTTATTCAGCCTCCCATATAATATTTAAGTTGATATATGGCTTTAAGTTGATAGTATCTTTAATCGCAAATCATAGAATTACAATTATAATCTTGATGTAATGTTCTTGAAATTAATAAAATCTTCCTTCATCTAAAAAATAGACGGCTCACTACCTTTTTATCTCCGGAGAAAATCTATTAAGCGTACAGAATAAAAGCACACACTGTTTAGGATCCAACACACATCGATAACGGGAGATGAAAGGGCAACAGGACCGGGCACTGTGCCCCCCTCGCACGGTGGGCTGCATCATTTTCATATCCAAACCTACCAAACTGCCCCAAATCCAAACAACCTGAGCAACTCTTCAGCCAGCTAGCTCCATGCACACTGGTTCGCGGTGCAGCTATCTCCTATATATGTATCCATCTTTACAGGTGAGCGTCCAAAGATCAGACGTAAGCTTCTAGGCGCACGAGCGTTGCAGGGCAAAACCAGGAGCCGGCCAAAAAATATATATATAAAAAAAATATTCACCGAGCACCACGCAACGATGTTAGGTCAGGTTGGGAGAAAGACTTTGGTGGCAGGTCAGGTGTGGGGTGAAAGCATGAACACGGCGGCGAACCAACCGGCAGCCAACCCGACCGACGATTATTCCCTGGTCTGAGCCGACTGCGCGGGTGTTGCGTGATGCGCCCGTCTGGGGCTGGACAGGCCGGCGATTTTGCTGGTGCGCGTGCGCCTCCCCGAATGATGCCTTTGCCGGGTTGGGACGGTGGGAGGCACGCGCGGCGCGCGTTTGGTTGGTGGTGCCCGCGGCGTTGCTTGATGTTTGCTTTCCTTCCTCCGTCGGCTCGGTTGCCTTGCCTGCCGCCTTCACACCATCCGCATGGATGGATGGACGTGTGATCGGTTCGGTGTCCGACCGTGCAGCGGCCCGCGGGCCCCCGGGCCCGGCGGCAGCAGAGAAGAGAGCTCCTCCCATTCGGCCATTTGGGTTGGACTCAG
>JAYEVE010001517.1:0-12553 GCA_036346375.1 Guadua angustifolia
CCCTCGAGCGTCCAATCTCTTCTTGTAGCATCATTTTTCAATGTCGCTAAATTGGTCAATAGTTCCAACAATTTGCATGAAATGATTGGGCATGGCGTGAACAATTTTCCCACAACTCGTCGTCTTTCAATTACGCAGGTGATCGTATCTCACACGACGAGCAATCAACGTTTGAGAGAATTCACAATACTCTCATTGTCTCCCATGATCAATCAATCAACTTGGCCTTCGATCTTGTACCCTTGCCTTTTGTGCGATCCTCCCGGCGCATATCTCTTATAGCCCCAATGCCTCCTTTACTGTTTCCATGCTGGCAATGGCCATCAAGACATTATTCGAGATGGATAGAGATATTGCTACTAGAGCGCCATGATCTCTCTCTTCATCGATCAATGCATCACCTTCAATTGCTCGCCAAACACCAAGCGAACGGAGGATAATCTTCATCTTCACAACCCAAAGAGCGTATTTGTGTCATCAAGCATCGGGTACTGAATTGGTACTCCTCTTGGCGCCATCTTAAGCGCTTCTTTGGTCTTTGGATCGGCCAGCTCTCCGACCGTTGAGTCCTTGACTTCTGAGGCCAAACTATTCCGACATAGCTCTTGGAACCGGCTAGGGACAACGAGCTCTGATACCACTTGTTCAAACTTGGCGCCGGGCTTTTATCGTTTGCTGTCTGCGCCCCTTGAAGCATTTCTCTGTTTGTATCAGAAGCCCTGAACCAGTTGATACTTGCTTCAAAACACACCTGAAGATACGAAGTGAAACTAATAGAGCAAACTCTGTTACATGCCTTCTAATCCTCTTGTCGGCAAAACTCAATAGCATAGGAAAGAACTACTCGGGCAAAACAAAACAATCACACAGATTGTATTTTTGGTGCAGAATTCACTGCTTTTCTCATTGATCTGGCTAATACTTATACCCCTATGCTTACATACATCAAGACTGACTCGGATTGCAATTCAGATTGTATTCTGCGGCTTTTAACAAAACCGACTCCAAAGCAAATACGTATACTATTCCTAATCTGGCACTTACACGGACACTTAAGCAAACTAAAAACAAACAGACTTGTTAACTTTGACTAGAAAACAGAACTAAAACTCAAACTCTGACCCTAAACCAAATTGCTGCTGACCCGATTTTGATCGACAAGATTAGCTCAACATTTGATTGGGAGAATATCTCCCTGTAATTCAGATAGCTTAAAAAGCTAAAACAGGACAAAGGATTCCCTCTCTAGAAAAAAAAGCGAACGCAACATCATTATATCTGAATATAAGATGTCTACCCAGTAATATATATAGCATACAGGTTAAGTGTGACTAATGCTACAACAGCGCCTGCAAGGAAAAGAACACAGCTCAATAATATATTCATTTTTTATAGAAGATGTTGATCCAACTACAACATCTGATGCTAATAGTAATGCAAACTTTAAACAGCAAAAAATAATAAATTGACGTCTAAAAGAATGAACTGTATGACAATACAGCTACAGTTCAAACTTATAAATTCGACTTTATGCTGCTCAGACCTAACCTTGCGAATTCATTCCTAATAAATACAGGTTCTCATCTGTATGCTTCTTTTGTGACAGCATTAACGTATGTTGGAATCAAAAATTTGAAGTAGGGTTTACTAACCACAACACACCAGAAGAACACTAGTTCAGGGCGTGTCAACCGATTTGATCATGCAATCGGTAAGTAAAATATAAAATACGTGCAAAGCCAATCCCGGGAAGCAATCGGCTTAGATCTAATCAACTAAAAGCCGACCAAATCGAAGATAACGGTAAGTCTAATTAGCCGACGAGGGCTAATCAGAGATAGAGGTAGATCAACCCCAAAAAGGTGATGCACAACAAGATTGAAGAAAATCAAACTTGATGGGTGTAACTGATGATGACCAACAATCGGCAATACACAACTTTATTGATCAAAAACCGAGTTACAAGAATGTAATTTACAATAACTTCTCCCAGTAAACGGAAAAGTAAATGAAAGTGTAATGCAGGCTGGTTGATTTGATTTGTGTGTGTCCTTTTCTAGCCTTCCCGTGGCCATCTTTTATACCCATCGACCGATCGTATCCTATTACAACATGTTGCAGAACGCAATTCGTATCGGCCTTAATCTGGACGGTCTTTTCTCAAAATCTTTAACGTAACCAAATATTTTTCAAGCCTTTCCATACCGCATGTCGGTTATGATTTACTGATTATACCCTACCGATTTTGACAATACTTTCCCAATTTGGGTGCAAATATATGCCCCATTTTTGGGAGATGACTTGTTATCTTCCAAAAATCTTAACCATCGGCTTGTATGGACCACTGCATTAATTGCGCCATAAAAATCTTGATATGCGCATAGTTTCGAAATCCTTCCCACCGTTTCACTTTTTTACCTTTTGTATAAATATGCGGCCCCCACACGGTCATTCTTACGCGCTCAAGCTCTCTGAATATCGCCCATCGGTTCCTCTGTCCCGGCTGACAAATTCTTCAAAGCATCTCCTTCGGTCCTCAGTCAGCTCCCACCAAGATCGGCTGGATGGATCCCAACCAGGTACTCATTCTAATTCATGACAGCGATGACCAGTATTACTTAGGACCAGTAGGAAGTCTAGATTCCAATATGGTTATAAACGTAGAAGTTCCTTTCTCCCACTGTCGGCTGCTGGTTATAATATAGAGGGCTGGAGTAAAAGCTCTAGGGCTTGGCTGATGGCGCTCAAAGGATGGAAGAGTTGGTACAATCGGGTATCGGCCCAAAAGAGAGAGGTATGGGAAAGGATGGGAATAGCCCAGTACCTCCTCCTATGCATAGCTGATCCAAAGGCCAATAAGCCTTTAATAGCCACGGCTTGCTATTTCTGATCGGATACTTTCAATGCATTCATGTTCCGCACCAGTCTTATCGGGCCAACTCTCCTGTACGTGGCTCAACTATACCGCTAGAGGCTAGATGGAGAGCAAATATCACCTTACAGTGCCAAGCCCATGTACAAGCGATCAAATCCAAAGGTGAATGGTGGGCCAAATATATTAGCAACAACAACAAAATGCATGGGCCAATATCGGATGAAGAACACGTAGCTTTTCTCAACCTCTGGCTAGATCAGTATTTATTTTGCGGCGCTTCTCTTGGACCAACTCAAGTGTATCAGGTTATAGCAGAGCAACTAGTAGAAGGCCGTTGGCTAGCCCTAGGAAAGATGTTATTGGGAGCAGTGTATCAAATGATATACATAATAAGAAGTTGACTATTTACGGGATTCGCAAGTTTCTCCGTCAGCAATATAGGTGGCCCCCTTTGGTTTATTTAGATCTAGTTATATTACTTGTTCAGTTGATCTTTTGCCTCAGAACCAGTTGAAGATACAACATTCCCGTAGGAAGACACCCCAGAAAATGCAGTGCCTCAATTCAGAGCCAACCGATCATACGGGGAGAGATTTATGATGTGCTCTGGGAATGAAACAAGGATTACACCCATCGGCTCAAGGAAGTTCCTGGCTTTCTTTCTTCAACTCAACAATGAAGATTTCAGACAGCAGGACTTTTTCAATTGTAATGGAGTGGGCAATTTTTCATGACCATCTTTCTTACATCTAGAAGCCAACAGTTCATTGATGCCTCAAGAGACTTTGAATTTTTATAAGATTTTCATTTCTCCGAGTATCCTTCATGTTGGCTTCAATATGAGAAATTAGACGTTTCAACCATCGTACAAATTTTACCACCCCTCCATTTATGCTAGGCAACTAGGCTTTGGGCAAGTGATCCTAAGTCTCCCATTGCTTGATCAGCTTCAGCCAAGAGCACATGTTTGCATTGCAGCCATGTCTAGTATTGTACCGAAAATAGCTGATGAGCTTCAAATTGAAGACTTGCCACATTTTTTCTGAACACACGTCGGGCAAGCCACTTTTCCTCTTGGTGGTCATCTATCGCAGAGGCACTCTTCTTGGAGAGGACACCGTCAGCTACATTATTAATACATATTTTTCAAATCTGCATGAGCTGACGATAGTTTTTGACAGTGGTTCAAACAATGAGTCTAGTTCTTCTAGCTCCTCGGGTATACTAACACAAGTCTAGTAGACAATACCAATGAGGTATCGGCTAAATGGATTTCTCTTCACCCCAACCTTCAATTATGCCAAATACTTTTCACTAACTAGCTTTTGTTCCCATTTTAAGACCAAGGCTGCTGGCAAGAAGCCAATCTCTAGCCAATTGGGTAGTGGCCAGCAAGGGAAAAAGCTGCATCAGTTGACCGACCTCACGGGGTACACCTCAGGTACCTTGGGCATTCAGAGCCTGTCACTGTCGAACATGGAGAAAAAATAGTAACCCAGTAAGTATGCTTCGATCTACTGTCACTTCGCTTCCTCTTTATGTACCCCTTCTAGAGACTAAGTCCTGATCGATAAAATTTTAGAAAAGAGGAAGGAAATCTACCAAGGCACCTGCTAAAAGAGGCTCCAAGCCTCAAGAGCGGAGTGGTGAAAACTCACCACACTAAAGCATCCAAGCCTCAATTCTTTTATATGGTTTTAGTAATTAATGATAATCAAGACTTATTGGACTAACAATTGTTTTGAGAATGCCAAAAGGTGATTGGTCCTCATCTCAAAATGTGTAAAGGAGTATCATGAAGCCATGGTTGAAGTGAAGATAAAGATAAGGTATAAAGATTAAGGTTTCATTTTTTTAGCATTTTGCCGACCTCGGTGTTGAAAAGAGATCGAGTTGCTAGGAATAATCACCATACTATCAAGAGGGATTTGATCAGTAGCTTGAATTCTAAAAGTGCTTCTAAATGGCTCAAAAATGGATAGCTCATTTTCTGCATTTTGAAATTTCTTTTGAATTCCTGTCTTCAAGGTTCAAGCGGCACTACCGGTGTTTAAATGCGGTAATGCCGGGTTAGGCAGCAGTACTGCGTATATAATAGTAGTAGCTTTTTTACAGAAGGCAAGTGTTCCAGAAATTCAAAAGTTGGCACTACCGAAGGGTTGGTGCGGTAGTGCCCCTTTTAGCGGTAGCTTTTTAACAGAGAAGGTATCTTTGCCAAGCTAAAACTGCGGCACTACCGGTCACATTTAGTGGTAGTGCCGGTCTTGGGGAACTTTGTTACAACGGCTAGATCACAATGCATTTAATGCAAAAATTAGCCGTTGGAGCCAAAGTCGGCACTACCGGCCCCTAGAGAGTGGTAGTGCCAAACTAGCTGAATTTTCTGGGATTTTTTTTACTGTAATGGCTAGTTTAGTTGTAGGGGGTTATAAATACCCCCATCTGCATTGAAGCACCAACTCCATTGAATACATTCCACGCCCAAGCAAATCTCTAACTCTAAAGTGCATTCAATTCTTGATTTTTGAGTTTGGGAGAAAAATTTGAGTGCATTGCATTAGTTGAGCCATTTGGAAGCACTCTAAGAGCCTCAAGTGAACAACAAGTTTATTACTCTTGGAGGTTGCCGCCTCTAGATGGCTTGGAGGTGAGTGGTATCGGTGATCTTCTCAAGGAAGCTTGTGAGAAGGCCCGATCAGTTGTGAAGGCTAGGAGCTCGCCTACCCGGAGTGGGGAAGAGCTACCATGAGTGATCGAGGAAGGCTCAAGAGGGTGGAGCCGGCTTAAAGAAGTTCAAGTCACCTCAACGTGGAGTAGGGGAGACCGACAAGTCTCCGAGACCACAGGATAAAAATTCTTGTCTCTTGCTCTTTGCGGTTTGCTTTTACAATTCTTGTGTTAAAATTATTTTTGTTGTCAAAGTACACTAACCGTGTTTAGAATATCTCATTGCTCATTCTTGAATTGCTAGATAACTTGATAATCTCTAGAGATCGTAGTAGCAAAATTAAAAATTTTGTAATTCATTCATAGTAATTTAAATTAATTGCAATTAGTGTTGAAAAATTTAGAAACCTCCTATTCACCCCCTATAGTCGGTTATCCTTGATCCTACACACACGCGTCGGCTACTATACGGGTGAGTTATTTCCTTCATGGGTTTATATGATGAGTATCCTCGCACATCGGTCTAATTCATTTTTATTCTTGTTTACAACCGACCCCATCGGCGCAGGTGGCCAACATTCTAGTCGATCTGCCTAGTGTTTCTCTAGAGGCTCTCCCTCCCTCTTCTCAGCTGACACCAATGGATCTGTTGGGGTTTACATTGGCCGATCTTGACGATCCAGAGATCATGGCCACCGACGACTATCCCATAGACATTCGCAAAATAATAGAAGTCTCAAAGAAAGCATCGGCTGCGGTCACATCGGCCCCTAGAGTCCAAGAGCACTTAAATAAGATCTTCGACTTGGTGATGTGGCGCAGGCAATGATTCTCAAGAATAATCAACCGATACACAATGCTATGGCCGCTGTTGAAGCTAACTTGCCTCCGGAGGTGATGGAGGCACTGCTGAATGTCTACCATCTGGATGAGAAGAAGGCATCGGTTGAGGCTACCCAGGCACAAATCACCCAATGTGAAGCCCAAGAGGCCGACCAAAAGCTTTTGGATGAGCTGGTTGCTGATGCAAATGCGGAAAAGCAAAAATTTGACGTTGACACCCAATCGCTCAAGACCAGCAAGGAAGCAGTCCTGAAGCTTGAGTCGACCAAAAAATTTCTTCTGGAAGAGCTGGCCAAGACTGATAAGCAAATCTTGGAAGGCCAACAAATCATAGAGAAGACCTCGTCGGCCATCAAGGAGCAGAAACTTGGCATCGCCATGGCTGTAGTCAATGTGAAGAAACAGTCAGCCAAGGTGACTCCTGTACCTACAAACACTAAGGAAGACCAGTATATGTTGGTTTCAGATCGAAGATTGCATGCCTAAACAGAGCACTGAAAATGAACTCTAAAAAACACTGTATTCGATCTGACAAAATTCAGAGAACAAGAACAAAGCGAAGCAGAGTATATGGGGCTTGTTTTCTCTCGTTCACTATGTTGGTAAAAAGAATTCTCCAGCTTACAAAATAGCAACTACTAACAGCTAAAAAAAATAACACACCAAGAAATGGGAATCGTACCATCCCACGATCTGTTAAGCTCGGCAACTAACAATCGTGCGCACCGCACGTTTTAGACTCACACACGCACTGTCGTCAGCATCCATGCTGAACCCGATGGCTTATTCCTCCACCAGCCTTTGTAGGACTCGGTCTAGATCAGCCAACGCAGGATTACTAACTAATATACCCCCCCTTTAATCCTTGCTTGGCTGAAGATCGCGCACTCCAATCAAGTAGCGCATCATCCCCAATTTGGCTCCTGACAGAGCCTTTGTTAGTGAGTCTACCCTCTATTCATTAGTGCTCACATAATCAACAGCAATCTGCCCCTTCTCAACACACTCGCAGATGAAATGATACCTCATGTCAATGTGCTTGCTGCGATCATGAAAGATGGGATTCTTAATCAAGGCTATGGCAGACTTATTGTCGACAAACAGTGTCACTGCTTTGAGCTCAAGTCTAGTTAGCTCCCTTAACAAGCTTCTTAACCACAATGCTTGGCACACCGCCACTACTGCAGCCATAAATTCAGCCTTGCATGAAGACAATGCCATTGTTCTTTGCTTCTGTGAGCTCCATGACACCAAATTATTACTGACATAGAAGGCCATCTGTAACACCCCAAATTTTGCTTTTCCTAAATTTAATATGTTTTTTCCTTATTTAATTGAATTTTTGGAATATATTAAATCCTTTTAGCATTTATTCTTATTGAGCCTCGCTGTTCTTCAAATTATTTTGAGCAAAGTATTAATAATCTTTTGTTGAAAATATTTTATTTGGGTTTTATTTGCCTCAAGTTATTTTCTGGAATTTTCCTAGATTTTTTTATGAATTTTTATGCTATTTATTTCGGCTTATTCGATTTCCTGGAATTGTTTTTATTCGAAAAAGAATTTAAAACCTGGGTGAATAGTGTTGGGCCGAACACTGTGCGGCCCGTTCCAGAAAACCCTAGCATCGCCGTCGTGCGATCCGGATCCAAGGGCTCACATCTTGCCGCGTCGCCTCGTGCGTCGTACCGTTGGATTCGGTCGGATCGAACAATCTCCATCGCACCACGTCGCCTCTCGTGTCATTGCGGACTCATGCTCGCAGTGGCCTCGATTTTCGCAATTTCTACGGACGTCGAGGTCCCTATTTAATGCGCTGCCACTTGTGCCGTGAAGCCCTAGCCGCTCTGCACCCAGCCGTACACCTCACGCTGCCCGAGCCGCTGCCGCTTCGCCGCACGACCTCGCCAAAGTCCCGAAGCCATCCGCCATACTCCTTGAGCCGTTCCGCCATTGCCGTTCATCCTCCGCCATCACCGGGGGCACCGTCGAACTCATCTCGCCAAGCCGCGTCGGAGGAGCCACTTCATCACACCGGAGGAGCCCGGGAGCGCCGTTCCGCACGTCGTCGTCTTCGTCTCCGGTGGAATCTCGCCGTCGCGCCATCGTCGCCGAACCGAGTGTCGTCGACCATCCGATCGTGCATCAACGCTTCGGATTTCGCCGCGTCATCCAGTAACAGTAAACCCCATTTCTAACTCTTAGCCGTTAGATTAAGATTCAAAGGCTTAGATTGGATCCATGCTAGATCTATTTGATCGTAGGATCTAGATCGATGTGCGGATTGATGCGCGTAATGTGGGATTAGATCGGTTCTCAGCCGTTGGATTGGATATGTGTGGTTAGGATTGGATCGGTTATTTTCAATTAAGATGGAATAGGACCGTTAGATCTTAATCCTAAGGCTCTAAGCGTGGCAGCGTCGCATTAATGCCCTTCCTGTCCGTCTGGCGGTTGGTCTCCGATCGTCTTGCGGCGCGTCGTCGCTCGCCGCTGCGTCGGATCTAGATCAAGGGTAGCCATAGTGCCCGTGTCGTGTCCACATCATACCGAGGCAAATTGGGAGGGTAATCCGAGCCGTTCATTTTGAATCGAGCGGTTGTGATCACGTCGTGCCGGAGAATAGGGTCACGCGCGTGTGTCGATGAGGATCCGTCGGCGAGTAATCTCGGCCATCCGTTTGAACGGACGGGCCCGATTGAATCGTAGTGCATGAATCTTAAAGCACCGCGGCCGCCGTGCGCATGATGTCTTCGGTGACGTCATGCTGACGTCATGGTGGGCCCCACTTGTCAGTAAGTTGACCGAGCCGTGCTAACGTTATGCTGATGTCATAATTAGATTTTCTTTTAGAAAAATAATTCGAAAGAAATTCATTTCGGTGCTGACGTCAGCAGAGGCCAAGCTGACTTCATATTTCCGAATTTCCTGTATAGAAATAAATACGAAAAATCGGTTTATTCTTTTTAATTTATTTCCAAACTTCTATTGGCTATAACTTTTGTGTTTTAACTCTGATTCAAGTGATTTTAATTTCTAAAAATTTGTAAAATCAAGCTCTTTCTATTTATGAATTTTATTTAAATTTTAAGCTTGAGTTTCTCTCTATTTTATTTATTTATTGCTATTTATTTCGTTACGTAGGCGTCGAGGTGTCCGAAGGTTTCGAAGGAGAAGTTTTGACCGATGTAGCAAGCTCAAGAACTAGAACTAGTACTTTTTGAAGGCAAGTTGTGTTTGATCATATTGAACCTATCATAGCAAATTATTTTGATTTAAATTATTGCTTGCTAATTTAATAGAAATGGTTTTGAATAAGTTACGGATTAGTTAAATGCCTAGTTGTTGTATACCACCTTGTCGTATATAATTGTAGGCCATGATTCTGTAACATCCCAAAATTTGGGTTTTCAAAAATCTTTTGTTAAGTTTAGCTCCCCAAAAATTAGCTATAATTTTCTGCAATTAAAGCTTAATTTGGAATTTTCTAATGTTAAAACAATTTAATTTGATTAATTAATACTTTAATTAAATGAAAATATATTTTATTTGGCTTCCTTGTGCTTCAAGGAATTTTTGTGTATTTTCTGAGATTTTTCTGAGCTTGTTTGCTATTTTTGGTATTTAATTTGATTTCGCGTCACCTGCTGGCCGTTTGATGAAGATCCGACGCACCAGAAGAGGCCACGTCATCGGTTACTGTAGCACATGCGCCAGGTGCTCTATCCGAGTCCTTTTCAATCCGTTTCCTTTTCAAACTACTTCCAAATTTGTTTTCCTTCCTTGGCACGACTCCCCAAGCCTATATAAAGGTACCAAGACCTCTCCCAAGTATCCTCCACATCCAGATCACCCCCAAACCTCATATTAATCTCTAATTCTTCTCCGGGCCTGACCTTTCATCGGCGGTTTGGCATCACGTTCCTCGTCGGCTCGATGTGTTTTTCGGAGATCCACCTGCGTCACGTCATGCCCCAAGGTACCCTCTGTCTCTCATCTAAATTTTGTGTAATTCCATCCACTGGATCAAAAGTTCTGACGCCCAAAGATCAAATCTTGCGAGCCCGTTCTCCCTCGTTTTCTGAGTTTGGTCATGAAAATTTTATGCTAGACTCCTCTTGATGTCCCCTACACAGTTCTCACCCTACCTTAAGGTTTTGCCCACGGGATTTGCGCAGAAAAATTAATCTTCCCCGATCAGACTGCGTACCAACGGCAGGAAACTTCGTCGCGTTCCCGTTGATCGAAGGAAAACTCAGATCTGTTCACGTCATATTGTGCCAAATGATCCCAGATAGCTCTCTGTAAAATTTGGTTAGGTTTCATCTATTAATTTAATAGTTATGACCGTTTGATTTATTAGCTCGACGATCGTTAAATCGGCGTTTGCGACTGTCGTTGGGTTGCCGCCAAATCCGGCTATACCGTTGAGTTCGTGTCGCCGCGTTCTACGTGGTGCTCACTTCCCCTTTGCTGTTCCATCATCCGAAATTTTTAGTAATTGTTGGCCGCCGACATTCGCCGTCGCTTCGCGTCATCTTTTGCCGCCAACCATATTAGTTTGTCGTGACCGTGTCATATTGTCCAGTAGATCAATATATCTCTGTTTTGTCCATCTTTAGAGTTCCTATGGTCTCCGTTTGCCGTTAAGCCATATTCCGCGATCTACCCGTTGTCTTTCAATCTAGTCCCTTTGTTATCGGATTACATTTGGTTAGCCATCCTTTGTAAACTTTTGTCATGAGCCATCCCTACCTATCCTCTTCCTAAGCTATGTGTATCTCTCCATGTATCATCTTGTTTAATTCTAATCTAACCTAGATTCAATCTATAGATTAGCGTCGGTGTTGCATGTGAACCTGCAGTCCATAAATCAATCTTGACACGTATCATGACCTCGCTACCATATCACCTTCATGTTATCATATTTAGACCATGGCCTAACCTTGTTGCTTTGTCATCTTTATATTGAATCATAAAATCACATAGAATGTTGATATCTATTATAGTTGGTTAATTGCACTCAACCTAAACCTTCACGAAGTTCTATGTTATCAATTGGATGTCATATCATCATCACCTTATCATCATCAAGCCATGTTCTTCTTTGTGAGTCCAAATTCGAGATCAAACCCTAGCAGATGGCGTATCGATCCTATGTGCGCGTCATATTCCAGTAAACCCTAATTCATCGTTGATTCTTAGATTAGTCTATGGACTTGGTTAATAGACCAATAGCCATATACCATATCCTTGTACCAAGATCTATCTATCTCTTTTGTTTGACTGTGTATCTGTTTAGTCAACAAAGGTCAACATCGAGCATTAGCTTAGTTCAATGTGAACTAACGTATCTTCGTGGACCGGTCTATGGATCGAGCCCATATATCGATATCTATCCAATCAAGTTAATAAATTGAAGGAATATTCTCGGAATATTAATCTTTCTTTCTCGATTATCGATCTTTTCTTTTTGTTGTATTTTACGAAAGCTTGTTCTCTTCCATCTAATCTCCGATTGAATCCATTTGAGTTCCTAAATCCATCTAAGCCCTTTGATCCAGTGCCGCCTATTCTCAATTTGGAGATTATTTGATTTGTGTTTTTGAGTTTAGTTTGTATTTGCTTTGTCTTTAATCGTTAGACGTGTCGTCCGGAAGTTGTTCGAAGGAGTTGAAGGTAAAAGGAGTGAAGATCGAAGATCAAGAATAAAGGATAAAGATTAAAGAGCAGTATATATAGCAAGAGCCAGGCAAGTTATGCTTTGATCATGTTGCACCCATGATTAGTTAGTTGCTATTTTGTTTTAACTATATTGCATGATATTTCAATTATACAAATGATTTCAACCTAGTTTGGGATTTAGATATCATACCCTTTGAATTACACCCTACCTTGGTAATTGTATGCCATGATCCACTTGTCACCTTAGGTTGGTTTATTATAGTTGGTTAAATATGAAATCAACATGGGATGGTTAGAAGCGAATTAGAGTTGCTTAGCCATGCCACGTCATCGCATGCTTATGAATTAGTGATTATTAATCTTGACTAATGGAATATGGAACAATGTTATGAACTTGTGTGTCATGTGTGGTCACGAAGAGATTGAGTTGTGGTGGCGAGAGTCACCAGCGATGTTGATTTGTGGATATGACGTGGTGCTTGG
>JAYEVE010001692.1:0-12794 GCA_036346375.1 Guadua angustifolia
TGGCCCAAAGCATGACTAGCGGCACCATTGTTGGGGGCAGCACCTTGAAGAAGTTGTGCTAGCTGTGCTTGAAGCTCAGTGAGGAGTGCCAATTGCGCTGAATCACATCAAGAGTGTCACGAGTTCGCATCTCATGCTGATTGTGCAACTTGTTGAAATGAGTGACCCAACGCCGTTCTTTGGGTGTGAGGGGGTCCTCTCGTTCACTCCCCCGCCGAAGCGTTACTCCCATGATTGCTTGGAATACATGCCATAGTTAGTAGAAATAAAGAAACTTCACACAGATATGAAAGCTCCTATGAACTACTAGGTTGTATGAAGTGGCAAGCCTCACACACGCTCAAGCTTCTACCAAGTTCTTACAAGTCCTCGATGTGGCAAGCGATTGCAAATTCCTGAACCTGTGTGGTTAGAAGATGGTGAAGCTTGGACAGGCAATAATATGTAGCAAAGGAGGAACTAGTACTACTGAACCAAAGTAAGCTGAAAAGCCGTTCAAGATCATTACAGTGCTGGTCCTAGGCTAGACCGTACAAGAGACGCGAGCCTAATCACCAACGATGCCACAGAAACGCAATGAGAATGTCCTCAACACAAAGCAAGCAGTTAGGGCTCCTTTTTTTAATTCTTTTTTCTCTTTTTTTTGTGGGAGCCTTAAAACTGAATAACAGACTCAAAAAGGACTCCAAACAACACTCACAACACACACTTTTTTAACTAAGGGTATAAAGGTAATTAAAAGATACTCTCTCTCTCTCTCTCTACACTTTGATTTATGCACCAAAATTTGACGGATTGGCAAATGCAGCAAGATGGCATGGAGAGGGCAGAGAGGTGGCTCAGTTCTGATTTTTTTTAACAACCGAGCTATGGAAGGAGAGACTTGCAAGGTTTGTTTCAGCCAGGGTATGGAAGGAGCTGCGTGAGTTATATGGCAAGCGCCGGCCAATTCCCAGGAGGGTAGGAGAAGGACTAGGATTCCTTCTTGGTTTTGGATGAGTTATATGGCAAGGTGTATGCGCTTGACTGAGTTATATTCCTTCTCGATTTGGGAAACTTTGGGGAGTTTTGGGGAAACACAAATTGGAAGAAGGAAACCGAGTTGGCTGTGGAAAACGTGGCCTACTGGGTTTTCTTTTGCGTGGTGGAATTTTGGGCGTTCTGATGGGAGACTCTCGGTTTTTGTGGGATGAAGACGGCAACACAAACAGACTCACGAAGATCACGACGCTGTGACGATAATGTGATTAGAACTCGAAACTCTAAGGGAACTAGACTCTAAAACCAGCAAGCACACGACTATGCAACTGACGATTCAACAAACCAAGAACAAGTAGTAAAAGTTAGGGCACAAATTAGCTTGGACAGAGAAACCAATCTACTAATTTTTTTTGTGGTTGTTTTCTAGACTCTAGGTGGAAAATGAAATTGAGGGAAAATCTCACCGAGCAACCTTGAGCTCTGATACCAACTTGATGGGAACGGCGATCCCAATCTTTCGGTGAGATGGTGATACATCGATTTGGGGGTGTTGATGGCACCGAATTTAGGGCTTCCTACCAAACAAGTCGGGAGCTTCACAATCCCATGCCAAATCAACACAGGTACACAATCCAAACGATCAATAGTTCCTGCAAGAAATCGAGAACCAGCAAGAACAAAGTATGAAGCAATCCGAAAAGATGGTATTGAAATCAAAGGAACAAGTTGAGGTTCTGTTTTCTCGGCTCGGGCGGTCTAGTTGACATGCGCAAACACGAGGAGGGACGCACACAGGGTCTACCAAACACAACAAAACCTAAAAAATGAAGAACAGGGGTGAAAACCAAATATAAAGGGGTACCCAAACAAGGGGGGCGGCCAAGAGGTGTGCGGCAGCCAGGAGAGGGGCGCCGACTAAGGGGGGGTGAAACCCTAAGAGTACATGGGCCTTGGGCCCAAAAGAAAGGTGGCGCAGCACCTGAAATTTCTGTCCTGTGAGATTGTTCTATGATTTCCCATCGCTTCAGGAGGAATTTGGATGTGGGGCTGGATCTATTGGAAAGCTTATCTCCTAAGCTTTCAAACGGGTGGTCGCACGCTGAAAACGGAGTCCGGAAGCCCAAGTTATGTCCGTTTGAAGTACTGCTGCTCCTAAATGGCCGAACCGGACTTGTCGACAAATTGGGCCTGATCTTGGGCCTTCCTTGGCGCGTGGGATGTCCTCGGTGGATGATCTTGACGTGCTGGTCCAGCAAAGGTGGGTGGAAAGGTCTTGCTTCCGGATTAAGCCCTCCAGACGTCATAGATGAAGTAACGGTCGAAACAGCGATGGTCGGGGACGAAGTAGCGGTCATAGGAGAAGAAGGGGCAGCGGTTGTATTCTTAGTTGGGATGTCCTCATCAATGGCCATGCCGAGCAAGCCTTTCACGGACTAGACTTTAGATTTCAAAATGTTTTTCAGAAAAGTGGTTTATATGTGGAGAGAGTCCACATGGAAAAATTTGGGATGAAACTCCGGGTGGGAGCTCGTGCTAAAAATTGGATTAAAACTCAGTTTTTACTATATCAATTACGCATTAAAAATTTATTATTGTATTTGAAATATTGCTTTATACTCAAAAGAACCATATTATGCCTTCCTTTGTGACCCTTCATTGATACTGCATTTACTGTGTGACTTGCAGAGTACTTTTGTACTCACCCTTGCTTATTTTATCTTTTTAGAGGAGTATCTCTACGATGGTGAGGACCAAGATAACTAGGCACTGCTCTAGTTGATTGCTTGTGGCGAATCTATTGGGTTCTATTACTGGTTTTATTCTGCTTCTGCTGTAATCTTTTATTTGGCTTGCATGCCATAATAATTATTGTAAACTCTGATTATTAATAAAATATGTTGGATATGTTGTGATAACATTTCTGTTGTGTATACTAGCATTTCTTGGACTAGTACAGGATGCACAGAGGATTTAGGAAGTGTTTTTCCAGGGTCCGACAGGGTTTTTGATATGCTATTTATTGAAGATATTATTTTACATTAGGGGAAGAATTAAGCCTATGTTTGAAATGCTGCGATGTTTTCGTGGGATGAAAATATCCGCAAATTTGGCTGACATGAACAAGGGTTATGAAGAAGTGATCCAACACACTAGATAAGCTAAACCAAGAGTTAAAACTTTTAAATTTTGACGGATCTATTAAAGGTGAAGTGCAGACAATGTCTAAATTCCACCAGCGCCATGTTTTTGGGCAGGTCCTTGATATTTGTTTAGAAAGGAGGAGCTTAATTAATATTTATTATTGTTGCAAGGCAAGAATTAATCTTGTAACTAGCATAGTTACAATTATCTCGGAGGTAGGCACATAAAAGGTCCGGTTATCCATGAGTTTTCCGTGGATTTTGGATATGGTACAATCCCATATCATTTCACGATTTTTAACCAATTCTCGGACTTTTCACCTTGCCAAAATATATTAATTAATTTTCGCCTTGTTGCGGCCAAAGTTGTTCATCTTCGATTGACAATGTGCACCATCATGATGTGAGTGCTTTCTACTTTGGTTGCTTAACGCCGACAGCGGTACGGTGGTTCCAAAGCCAAAGCTCATCTGCAAGTCCCATAAGAGTGCGTTTTGTTAGGTGTACGAGGATAAACGAGATAGAATGGTACATGATAGATAGAATGATCCTAGATGAGATGGTACAGGAAATGTGTTTGGTTACTTGAATAAAATGATACAAGATTTTATTTGGTTGGTTGGATGAAATGATACAGGGTGGTACGAGATGGTGTTTGGTTGAAGGAATGAGATTGGATTAAGGAATGCGGTTGGTTTGAGGGATGGTGCGAGTGAACGATCCTGTCCTGAATCGATTGGTTCGGCCAAATTACCCGTACGGGACGGTGCAACATCTTTTTAGAATATTCTAAGAATCTGTATCATCTCATTCCGTACCAAATAGTTTCGTTTAGCCAACCAGACGTAAAGGCAGAACCAAATCCTATACGGAACTGTTCGATCCATCCCCGTACACCCAACCAAACGCACCCTAGTAATTCTGAAAAAACCTGCAAACAATCTACCCAACATGTGGCTAATTTACCCTAATTAACGATCTACATAATTACATGGTACAAACCAGTACAGCAAGCTAGCTAGGCTGAAACCACCAAGTACCAACCGGTTGGCATGCATGCATTCTCCAACCGTACCGTACGCATGCTTCGATCGTAACCACCTGATTCTGAGTTCCGCCACGTCGCAACGAACTGACGATGGGCTCTCGCACAGTGGCATTTGGTAGCAGCAACGCGCGCGTACGTGCGATGTCTGAATGATTGGGGGACAGGAGAGGGCTACGACAGGGAGATCTCAACTTACTACTTTGTCATCGTCGTCGTCAGATCGTTGTGCTGAAAATGCTGCAACCGACGGCGTCGTGCGGACGTACGTACGTGCTAGCTAGCTGCTGCGTTCATCCGGCCGGTTCGGTTCGGTCGTCAACTTTATTTTCTCTTGCCTTTTTCTGTAGTGCCGCCATCTAACCAGAATCGATCGATATAATAGAGCAGGTGACGGATCGTTTGGTGTTGTTGGTCATATGTGTTTTTTTCCCATAATTGCAGGTCATGTCGCCTGTGAACTTTTTTCATTTTTTCCGCGAACCAGCGGGGACATTGGTCGAGAACATTGGCCTATTTGGCATGTGCACACTTTCCTCTTTTTTTTCTTTCTTACGAATGAAATTGTAAATTAGCCTCTTTTTCAACCGTAAAAGCATCGGTAGGTGATAGTGTCACCTATCACGCTTTTCTATCGTAGCAGATGACCAGGCACCACAGATCCTCTCCTGCTAAGCTCAGGTACCACAGCAGGTACCTGCCGAGTTCGGGTATCGCGGCACCCTATCCTGCCGAGCTGAGTAAGTACCTGCCACGGTACACAAACTCGATAGGAGCAAAACTGTGGTTCCAGCCACTTGCTACGGTAGAGGAGCATTGTATTGATGTTTCTTGATAAAGAAGGGAGTCGGATTTGTAATTTCATACAAGAGGAAGGTAAAATTGAAAGAAAAAAAGTGTGAAGAGGGCTAAATACGAACTGGCTTGGTTGGTCATGCAGCAGAATAGCAGATATATTTGATATGTTCTTTTTCTCGAGGAAGTCAATTTGATTAATTCTTTTACCGTACGGTAACCTGATCAGAGTTTTTTTTTCCTAAAATAAAGCACACAAAAAAAATCCATGTTCTCAAACAATGTACTCCGCGAGAAACACCCTCGTATTTTTAATTAATGCAATGACGAACGACTTTCCAGTATAGAAAGAATATCTAGTGGTTTCATACCCTATATATCCAAATCGCTTGTCTTATGGTTGATCACGTGTGTAGGCTGTTGGATCAAGAATAAACACTTTTGATTGACCATGATGGGACAATGCTTTTCTTTCTTTCTTTTTTTCCAAAATTGGTTGTTTGAGGCGTCGGATGGTAGGTGTTGCTGCCTAGAGACTTTTCTACGGATTGTGCAAAGGTTAAGCAAACGGAGGATTAACACGTGCTTGCCGGCGAGAAAATCGACTAGAATAACACGTCGATGCGAAGTAATATCAAATAAAAACAATTCTTAGATACAAAGGAGAATGGATAGGTCACTCTAACATAAATTTAAAATTTTTTATCGCGTAACTAAGGAATCACTACAAGTTATAAATTACGAAATTACCATTGGACGCGCACACCTGTAGTGGAAGTAGAGTCGATGTAGCGTGTTGGTACGGTTGTAGTCATACTAGTCTCGTGCCTCTTCCAACAGCTCCTAGTGATCGTCACAGGCTATAGATCATCCTAGCATTGAAGCCTAGCAGTAACGTCTTCAAGATATCTACACGTATGGGGCAGGAATGCCACATGTTGGAGTATTAGTGCCAGCTGTAAAATTTTGGATGAAGTAGGTGCGGTAGCTTGGGTTTCGAGAATTTTAAATTCCTATAGTGTCTCGTAACCGTAAAGTCACCCCCTGCCTTTATATAGGTGCCCTATAATAAGTCTCTATATTAGATGCCCATTAGGAACTCAAAATCTATCAGAATTCTAATCATCATCCGAATTAAGTTTTAACCTTTTAAGTGTGCGACTCTTTAGGTTCAGGTATACTTGGACATGGCCCGAATACTCTTATTCGACCATTAATTGGTAGCCGTCCTTAATAGAATGTGTCGACTCTCGAGTATATGTAAAGATCATATCGAACGAATATTAACAATGCTTAGTTATATGCATTTCTCTTTGCCTCGCGATATCGGTCAAACTCAAGATGAGTATGTGCCATCCTTATTCAATTAGCTTGACCAATTCTCGAAATCCCTGACTACGGTTAACTCTTTAACCACGAGTAGTATGCCCATGTATTTCCTGAATCCGACCGCACAAGAGTCCTAGAAATATTTCTCTCATTGTATAGAGGAGCAAATCTTATCTTAATCGACCATGCCTCACAACATGCTTCATGATAAACCAACAAGCTACCTTTATAGCTTCCAAGTTATTGAGTAGCGTTTTGCAACTTCTAAGTAAATCATTACATATCTCAAGTGCATATGTCAACCTCAAGTCTAAAAATATAGCATACACATTGTATACGAGACCAATTGATGACAAGAAAATTACAACGCTCTCACAGTGTCTCAAGCTAGGTCGATTCATATTCATATTCTCTAACATGTGTCCATATTATCGGTTCGATATCTCCATATCCATGACCTGTAAAACATGGTCATTAACCAATACATATGCTAGTCTATTCATACGTGTTCTCGTATATTTATCGACTAGGTACATTTTTAGAATAATCATCACAAGGTTATATATAGAGTTTCATAAACAAGTTACATACTTGCTAATACATAATATTGACACCATTCAAGGAACAAGATAATAAATTATGAACATAGTAAAATATAATTTTCTCTATGATTGTCTCTAGATTATATCTTCAACTAGATAGGCATAAACCAACGAAGAACAACACGAAGATGCAAAGCAATATTCGTCATCATCAAATTATAAAGATTATATTATAACTACTGGTTAAAATTACAGACTACTTCTACAGTATAGGAAAAAAATAAAGACACATGTAAGATAAGAAGTTAGATTGATTGAGGACCCTTTCTACGCGTGGCCTTCGGGTCTTATTTATATCCGCAGCTCAGGTATGTTTTCGCCTCTTGCCGTTCATGCCGAGGAGTTTGTAACATCCCAAAATTTGGATATTTTGCATTTTATAATTTAATTTGAATTTCTGAGAATTTCTGAAATTTATTTGAATTTAATTGGAATTTTTGGAAATTAATTTTCTTTGGAAATTAATTTAATAATGAAAAGTTTTACCAAAATATAAATGAAAATATTCTTATTTGAGTTCAAAATGTCTTAAAATATTTTCTGGAATTTTTCTAGAATTTTTATGATATTTTAAGTGCTTCAAATAATTAAAAAAAATTCTGGAATTATTTTAATTGGAAAAGCTTAAGAAAAATGGATGAACGATGTGGTCGAGCCCATTATTGCGGCGCACCGCACGTTCGCTCACCCGAAACCCTAGCGTGCCGCCTCGCGTGTGTTCTTGATTGAATGGCTGTGATTCGCCCGCGTCGTTTCGCCGGGTTGTTGATTAAATCGCTGCGTGTACGCGCGGGATAGCGCCCATCGCCGTGTAAATCTCTCGGTAACACCACTGCCGCCACCTCTGCCGATGGAAACCGTCGCGTTTAAACGCCATTTGGGCACGCACGCCGAGGCTATAAAGCCCATTAGTCACCTCGCCGGATTCCCCTTTGCTCTGCGCATCATTTGCCCCAACCCACACCGTCTCTCTCGCCTCCGTTTAGCCGCACGAGCTCGCCGGAGTTCAGATACCATTCCGCCGTTGTTTGTGCCTTCTCCGGTGACTCTCCGCCGCTGCTGAAGCCACCGAGGGTAATCCTCGCAACGAGCCGCACCCGTGGAGCCAAGCCGTGTTGCCGGAGCAGCATCGGAGCGCCCACACCACCGTCGTCTTCTTCCTCTCCGGCCACCTCTCCTCGCCGTGACATCACTGCCGAGCCGAGCAACATCGATCGTTCGATCAACGTTCAACGTCTCCGATTGCGCCACGTCGCCTTCAAAACAGTAAGCCTCATCTTTAAACCGTAGCCGTAGATTTGAAACGAATGGTTAGGATAGCGCCACGTGCCCGTAGCGGGATCGCCCACGTGAGCTCATAACCGAGTAAATGTTAGCCATTGAATCTAGCCCGCGCACTGTCTAGATGTAGCCACGTGTCGCGCACCGGAGTAGCCGCGTGGCCGAACGTGATGCGTAAGTTAGATTTAAATCTGGCCGTTGATTTTTGAATGAATGGCATAGATTGCGCCACACGCCGGGCCAGTTTCGTGCTGACGCGTGTCGTACGGGAACCGAGGCGTCAAAGTCGGTGCTAACTGTTGACGTCGCCCGGATTAATATTAGCCGTTAGATCTTGATCCGTTGGTCGAAATGATGCCACGTGTCAACACCGCAGTAGCGATCCGAAGTGTCGGTGCAATCTCGACCGTTGATTTCATCACACGGTTCAGATTGAGATGCGTGGCAAGCGCACGAATCTTGGCGTTTGACCGGGTCAGCTGAGTCGTCATTCGAGTTGATCTCCGTCGTTAGATCATGATCCGATGGTCACGGTTAAGACACGTGTTAGCTAAAAACCGAAACGTCGTTTAGATATCGCCCGTACATTTTGAATCGGACGGTTGAGATTAGATCAACCTCTCAATTGATAATGTGCCAACACGTGTCACGGTGAGATCATGCCACGTGTCCGAGGATGACGTCATCACTGGGGCCCACTTGACAGTCATCGCACAGTAGATGATGCCGTCATAAATAATTTTGAAATAATAAAATAAATAAATAAATATATTCGGTTGGAAATGGTTTCGGTGCTGACGTCATTATTAGCCATGCTGACGTCATAATTCTGAATGTTTAGTATAAAAATAAATAAAGAAATTCGGATTATTCTTTTTGATTTATTTTTAAACTTCAAATGGCTATAACTTTTGCGTTTTAACGCCGATTTGAGTGATTCCAATTTCTAAAAATTTATAAAATCAAGATCTATTTATTGGTGAATTTTATTGAATTTTTAGAGTTGATTTTATTCTCTGTAAAATATATTTATTGTGTGTATAATTGATTTTGATTAGACGTTGATCCGCCGGGAGTGTCGAGGAGGATTTCTAGAGCAAGACCTAGCTTCAGATCAGGATCAGCAGCTTTTCGAAGGCAAGTTGTGCTTTGACTATATTGCTCCTAAGTTTTAAAAATGTATTTTGATTCAAACTATGCATGCTAATTCAACTAAAAATAAATTTAAAATAATTTGGGTGAATTAGCTAATCACCTATTTGTTATTGCCACCTTCTTGTTAATATTTGTATACCATGATTCCTTTGATAACCTAAGTTTGGTAATATTAGTTGGTTGATAATATTGTGCCAACATGGGAGGCTAGACCGTGAATAGTTGCTTAGCTTTGCATATATCGTGAATAATCTTTTAAAATACAAAGATCAATATTGAGTAATAGAATATGCAATGTATTTTGAAAGGGTGTGATGTGTTGCCACACGATGATGTTGATATATGGAGGCCTGTGTGGTTCCATATGGATGTTGAGTTGTTGTTGGCATGTGTTGCACAATAATCAACTTGGGATGGAAAATAATTTAGATCGGAGCAAGTGTGACTGGTGGGCCCGAGGGGCGGAGGGGTTTATGCAAGTCTTGCTCTGATCAACCCTAAGGACTTAACCTTTTGAGCCTTTGACCTGAGTCATTCATACAACCACAAGTTACAGTATGGGACGGATCTAGCCGAGTAAATTGTGAAATCTATTCCTCGATCTTGTCGTGGTGGAGTGAGGCCAGTGTTTGGGTGGTAAAACTCACAGCGCAAGAGGGGGCTCTGGTGTGGTAACCAGTCCCTTGATGTTGAAACCTTAGCGGCAAATCTGGGTTTAGAGCGGATCTTTGGAAAGGCTTTATTCTGATCGCTCGCCTTTGTGGTGTTTGATTTGTATCTTGTGGGTAAAGTGTATAACCTCTGTAGAGTGTACAAACTATTAGAATAGCTGTGTTCACGGTATTGAACATTGCTCGGGGATTACAGCCAAGGGGTAGAATTTTGAAAATAAAATGAGGTGGAAGGTCATGTGCCAGTGTTAATGCTGAAATTTGATTAAGGAATGTGCGTCCAAAATTTTGTGGAAGACAGTTTTAGAAACTTGTTATAATTATATGGTTTTGACGCTTTCTATCTAGATAAATAATAATTCAAAAATGTTGATGCAAATGCAAAATAGCCAACTGAGCCATTCCTTTGTAACAAGCCATGCATGTAGTAACAGATCTGCATTCTGTGCATGACTTGTTGAGTACGGTGTGTACTCACCTTTGCGGGCAAAATTTTACCAGAGTAGGAGTCTACACCAGCGTGGGAAAAAGAGTATACTGAAGGGTTAGAGAACTAGGGAGCAAACCTCTGTCAAGACACCTGTGGCGAAAATGGATCACCATAACGTTTTCTTTCCGTTGTTGTTTATCTTTTATTTTGAATAATGTAAGCCCTGCGTGGCAAACTGATGTAAGGTGACCATATGGTCAAACAACTCGTTTATATACATGTTTGAAATACTTATTTGTTATTCTGCTGTGTATAACTGTGGTACTTTAACCCTGTTAAGTCTGTGTGTACTAACACGATTCTAAACTAATGCAGAATACACAGAGTGTTCGAATTTGTAAATTCGAGGTACAACCCTGCGGGCAGGCTTCATGCGGCATACGGCAACGGCGTGTATGCACAAGATCGGGAGTTTCCTTGACGTACGGCAATAAAACCGAGTCGGTCGCAATGTACGTGACCGGCTTGGATTCTATTGAATGATCATGCATGAACTAGCAACATAGTATCGACAATCATAACATGTCAAAGTTTTAATACTACATCCTTATCTTCCTGGAATATGTTATACTAGTAAATTTTTCGCGGCGTACACGCCGCGCGTGGTGTTTTTCGTAGAAAAAATTTCTTTTTTTCGATGATATTTTATTTTTTAAATCGTCGAAATAATGAGCGAAACGGCTGAAAGGATACAAAATTTTTCGTGGCGTAATACGCCGTGCGTGGCGTTTTTTCGAAGGAATTTTTTTTTTCTCGGCAGCGTTTAATTTTTTAAATCGTCGAAGTAACGAGCGAAACGGGGAAAATAGAAAAATAGAGCTGTAGAAATATCTCTTTCGACGAATTATTTGAAAAATATTGGAGACCAAGCTGAAAAACAGCGGCGGGGAAAAAGTCTAGAGGGAAAAGGGCGAAAAATCATCAGAGATGACAACCTTCTTTTGTCGAGTTTAATACTCTATGTGTTTGCCGGGTAATAATACATGTTTTAAAAAATATCAGAGACCCGCGGCGTAACACGCCGCACATGACGTTTTTTCGTCGAATATTTTTTTGTGGCGGCGCTCTATTTTTCTATGAATCACTTGGAAAATATTGAAGACCAAGCTAGAAAACCGTGGTGGGGAAAAAGTCTAGAGGCAGTGGGGAAAAAGTCTAGAGGAAAAAGGGTAAAAAATTATTAGAGACAACAACCTTCTTTTGCTAAGTATAACACTCTACGCGTTCACCGAGTAATAATATATGGTCTAAAAATATTAGAGATCGAGATGGGAAATCGAGATGGGAAAAAATCTAAAGATAGAGTTGCACACATATTCTTGGTGCCGAAAATATTTTTTTCTATAGAAAAACGGAGAAAGGACCTAGACGTAAGGAGCAAGGACCTGAATGTAACGTTTTTGGACCTGTCCGCTATCCTTAAAAATTAGAAAAGGGCTTGTTCGCGATTAAAATCTAACGGGAGGCTCTTTTCGTAAAATGGCGTACGAAGGACCTGAACGTGAATTTAGAGGAAAAATCTTCCTCTCTCAAAAAATCGCGAAGGACCTGTTCGTAATTTACAAAAGGATTAAATCGCGAATTTTTTTTTTAGCCGAGCCGGTCGGCCGGCTCGGCTCAAAGCGACGGGAGGGCGTCAATCTTTCAATCTTTAGGAGAGGTTTTATATGTTATATATTAAAGCTCTAAGGATTGCCGCTCAATCAGGGGGTCACATGTCGCTCCCCCTCGGCGAGGCACTCGGAAAATCCGGAATTCGAGTTTAGGTTCTTTCGAAAAAAATAAAAATCACGTTTAGGTCCTTACGGCCGTTTTTTAAGTAAAATAGACCCAAGAATTATCAAAATTATGTTTAGGTCCCTGCACGCGGTTTATAGCTGAATTTAAAATTGCGTTTAGATCATTTCGTCGATTTTTTTGTAGACTAGACCCAAAAAAATCGGAATGACGTTTAGATCCCTCCACGCAGTTTTCTAAAGAAACGGTTTTTTTTAAAAAAAACTCAGATTCGTCGAGGGTTTATAGCAAAGCCCCATGATTGCCGCTCAACCAGGGGGGCCACGTGTCGCCCCCCCTCGGCGAGGCCCTCGGAAAATCCGGAATTCGAGTTTAGGTCCTTTTGAAAAAAAATAAAAATCGCGTTTAGGTCTCTTCGACCGTTTTTTAAGTAAAATAGACCCGAGAAATATCAAAATTATGTTTAGGTCCCTGCACGTGGTTTATAGCTGAATTTGAAATCGCGTTTAGGTCCTTTAAATCGATTTTTTGTAGACCGGACCCTAAAAATCGGAATGACGTTTAGGT
>JAYEVE010001750.1:0-12785 GCA_036346375.1 Guadua angustifolia
TTATCTGGAGAACAACGCTTTTGGTAGCATATTATGTCACCATCATCAAGCTGAAATCAACACCAAACAGCACATAAGTAAAACAAAGATAATTATTAACAGAAACAAAACATCAGTGGAACAAACCTGACTCGAATGGAAGGAAACGTCAGTGTCAATTGGTTCGCACATCACACTTGGTTGAAACTTTATTTCCTACAGAGGTTCAAGGAAAATAAGTAATAGTGCTACAAAAGCTTTGAAAGATTTAGGGACAGGTCATCTACAACTCAAATGCCGCCAAGTCCAAAGTCAGATGCTAACTGATGCCCCAGCAAAACCAAAACTAACCTCATAAAGTTCAATATCTTCATCAGGCTGAAATCCTACTATCTCATTCAGTCTTGGCACTATATCAGACGGCTTCCCTGATGCTTTCACGAAAAGCCTTCCAACATATCTGTTTCATAATCACAGAGATAACACCCAATCAGCTTCGTCGGGTGACCCAATAAAGAATGGGGAAAAACAGCTTACACCGGAGAGATAGAGAGAGAACCTTAGCTCTTCCTTTTCAGGATCGTAGAGCTTGAAGAAAAGTAATATATCATCCCTCGTCTTTACAGGTAGTGAAATCGGATGATTCTCCTATGTGTGCCATAAGCTAATGTTAGATGGTACACCAGTAACCAAGACCAACACACTTTGGCTAGACATGGTGGCCTAGTACAGTTGAGCAGATGAATTACATCAACAAAACACACTGAGCATATCGAAGGCAAATGATAAAGCAGTTAACCTGTCCAAACTCAACCTCCAAGAACAACCTCAATTCAGAATTCTGTAATTTGTTTGTTGCATCTTTAAGCTGTCCAACCTGGAAAAAAACACTTCATTAATTCTGAATCAAACGAACTGAAACTCAAGACCACCACCAAAACTAATAAACAGATATTTAAAGCAAATGACTTGATATGAATGAGAAGAAGAATACTCCATCAAAGAACAATACAAATTTGATATTACGTCACCCAAATAAAGGATAGAGAAAACATGTGATGCACACAAGACCTGGTTGGTTGCTTGCATTAGCTCTTATGTAACCAAATATATAATGTTACATTGTTACTGGATGCTTGCATATACCAGTCAGATAAGCTGTCCGGACAGTTGACAATCTTTTTAGTACCACAAAATGCCGTGACAAACTATTGATTGTTCAGTTTATCTCGTTTCTTCCACTAACAGCTCTGTTCCAGTACATGCAAACCATGCACTTGAACAAAAGTTCCCTGAACTGAACTACCAAACACCAGTCCCAACCGATATGAACATACATAGCAAAAGAAAACTAGGTTGGTCTTTTAAGGAGAAAAATAAGAATGTTCCTTGAATCATGTCTAAGCCCAACAAAATGTATATGAACTAGAATACCTTAACAGATGCCAAGTATTTAAATAGTAAAACATAATCATGCATGAATCTGTTAGACTACCATCTATAGCATGTCCATGTATGGACAGGCGCCTAATTAGGGCTGCGCCATATCCCCTCTTGCCATACCTGGCTGGCGCATGCACTGCTATATATATGTGTACCAAATTAGGTGATAGTTTCCATGTCTAGAGATAGCTTACCATATCTGTTGTAATGTCTGTCTATATGTATGACTTTCCTGTATCAATGAAGATCATTCTATTCTTCCAAACCTTACCTTCCTTCATGGTATCAGAGCAGTAGGCATCCATGGCCGAACCTCCGATTCTTCCTAACGGCAGCACCTTGCCTCCAGCCCCTGCTGCCGTACTTCCCAACCCCACTGCCGGCGCCCTCCTCCCTGTAGCCGTCGGCCCTCCTCCACCCAACCCTGCTTCCGCTTTATCCACCATTAACGTCAAAACCCACATATCTTTCTCCCTTGTGCTTGATCCACCAAATTGCGCCACTGATCACCTCTTTGCTGCCGCGCCGGCAGTGCCCGACGCCACATGGACAACCACCGACTTCGCCGTCAAGTCTCTTCTCTACGCCTCTGTGTCCGAAGAGATTCTTGGCATTGTTCTTCATCGCGCGCCCGCCGCTACATCTGGGAGAGCGTGGAGGTGCTCTTCCGAATAATCGTGACGTCATGAAGCTCGCCCTTGAGGCCGAAGTTTCGCACTCTGGCGCAAGGAGATCTCCATCCTCACCTACTCCCTACCAAGAACTATGCTGATTCTCTTGCCGGATGTCGGGCACCTGCTCATGATGACACGCCGTCTCACTCTCCTCCGAGGATTGAGCGAGTCCTATCGCCACATTGCTGCAATCATCAAGACCAAGGAGCCTCTTCCCTCCTTCCTGGCGGTTCGATCTATGCTTCTCCTCGAAGAAGCTGAGATCAAGACCAACAAAGCCTCCGGCGCCACTGCCCTCCTCACCGGCGTCCATGGGCAGTCCTCCTGTACGTCGACGACATCATCCTCACTGCCTCCACACCGGCCCCTCTTCGGCGCTTCATCGACATCCTCAAGCAAGAGTTTGCCATGAGTGATCTCGGTGATATCCACTACTTCTTGGGCATTGCGGTCTCTCGCTCCACCGATGGCCTCTTCCTGTCACAGGCCAAGTATGCGCAAGAAGTTCTCCAACGTGCTGGCATGTCCAACTGCCACTCTTGCGCCGCTCCCCTTGAAGCCCGCACCAAGCTCTCCGCTGATGGTGGACAGCCCGTCGCTGACCCTACCCTCTATCGGAGTTTGGCTACCGCTAAAGATTCGACCTTCACCAGGCCGGACATTTCCCATGCCGTTCAACAGGCGTGCCTCTACATGCATGATCCGCGTGATCATCACTTTCAGCTGGTCAAGCGGATCCTCCGCTACCTCAAGGGCACACTTACCTATGGCGCTCACCACTCGAGGAGGTCCTCATGATCTCACCGTTCACACCGATGCGACTAGGTGGGTGTCCCGACACTCGGCGTTCTACTTCCGGCCATCAGGCTTTTCTCGCACAATCTCATTTCTTGGTCCTCCAAACGACAACACACCGGTCTCGCTCCAGGCCGAGGCCGAGTATCGCGGAGTTGCTCATGGTGTGGCCAAGCTTGTTGGCTCGCCAACTTCTCCTCGAACTACACCAACCTCTTCGCCGAGCTACCATCGCTCATCGCGACAATGTCACTCTGTTTACCTCTCCACCAATCCGGTCCAAAGATCGTCGCACCAAGCATGTGGAGATCGACATTCATTTCGCTTCATGAAGCAGTTGTTTCTGGCGAGGTCCGATTCTACACGTGCCTACATCACATCAATACGCCGACATCTTCACCAAGGGCTTCCGCCATCCGCCTTCCAAATTCAGACCAATCTCACCGTCTGCCGCTGCTCCGGCTGAGATTGTGGGGATGTTAGACTACCATCTATAGCATGTCCATGTATGGACAGGCGCCTAATTAGGGCTGCGCCATATCCCCTCTTGCCATACCTGGCTGGCGCATGCACTGCTATATATATGTGTACCAAATTAGGTGATAGTTTCCATGTCTAGAGATAGCTTACCATATCTGTTGTAATGTCTGTCTATATGTATGACTTTCCTGTATCAATGAAGATCATTCTATTCTTCCAAACCTTACCTTCCTTCACTTAACTTTAGGAAACATGCACAATCACTTAACTTTTTCCACTTACAGTAGATGCTTCCTCCTCGAGAGTCAATGGCCGATTGGGCCTGTAGGTATTGTTCTGCCGCTTGGCCCACAACCAAAATCGTTGGAACTGTACCGGGATACCAAATTCTTTTGATAACTCCTCCTGTCAAGAAAACATTGTTAAATAAAAATACCACAATTTTTATAATGTATAACATGCCAAATAAAACAAAACATTCATATTTTGACACAAACACCAGTAAACCGTTCATATTTCCATTTCCCAAATTTAATCAGGTAGACACTTTGTTTTCTGTGAATAGAACAGAATCCAAACCTAGGAATGAATAATTCCTCATCCAGTGCCCGGTTACAACTGAAACAAATGGATTACTTAACTATTTCCCATAAAAAACCTACTTAACTTAGCAAATGAATTATTTGACTTCAGTAAGTAACAAAAGGAAATCCCTAAAAATTACCAATCTACTCGTCAGGCTAATGAAACTAAGTGCAAGCTTGAGTAAGATGTCACATACTGGGAAAAGGAAAATTGATCTAACCCATTAGAAACTCTGTTATAGACTCATTATTTGATATAAATGAAATCTAAGTTCAAAAATTTTGCAGACTAGCATTTGCTCACATCCTTGCGTATCTGAAGTACATGAAAAACAATGCATGTATGTAAGTAGTACAAGTACTGTATTGCATTGCATACAGCAAAAAAATTTAAACAAGTAGTAATGTATACGTGTAGAAGTACATCATGTGCTGCCAGTGGCCGAGGGTCATTGAGGCCAACCTGGGTCACAATATATGCTGCATCACAATTTTTCTTTGCCTAGTGATAGGCCTCTCTATTCCATAACATATTGACATAGTATCATCCTTCCTCAATCCTCATATAGCTCCTCTTTTAGGTATTTATTATTACCTTTAGAGAAATACAATTTAGCTAAGCTATTGAACCAGTAGAGTTAGTTCTCTCTTAAGTCTGATAAAATGCATCATCCTTCATCAATCCTCATATAGCTTTCTCTTTCAGGTATTTACTGCCCATACCTCTAGAGAAATACAATTTAGCTGAGCTATTGAACCACTAGAGTTAGTTATATCTAACAAAATAAAAATTCCTATGACCTAATTAAGATAGTTCAATTATAAACAATTACAATTTACAACATATAACTTAATTAGTACCAAATAAAAAGGCAAACTTTGTTTAACATCTTATATTTCGTACTTCCTACGATGAAGGAATGACTCTAGCTTGCATGGTTCCATATATTGCCTCTCGGCTTGGTTCTTTTTCAGAATACTTTGAAAAATATATGTTGAGCAACAATGGTATTTTGCCACTAGAATAAGATGCATATGTGTTACTTCAATGCAAAACGTCCACAATCATAAATATAAGGGGGTGTTTGGGACAGCTCCAGCTCCACCAAAATCTGTGGAGTTGGTGGAGCAGGGTATTTCTAGCTCCAGAAATTTATGGAGCTGGAACTGTGGGTACATTAAGAGTGTTTAGGTAGAACATCTTGTTTAATTTTAGACTAAAAATATAAACTTAATTCACTTTATTTTAGCCTATAAGTTTCAGATCTGAGCTGGAGTTAGGATCTGGAGCTCTCCCAAACAGGGCCTAAATTGATGGTCAGTTTGCCCTCTCTTATTTTTCACTCACGCTTCACCATTGTGTGCTGCAGTGCACTCACATTGCTATCCATGAACTCTATTTGTTGAGCTCAAAGGATTGGTCTAATTTTTAAAAGAACCAACAAGATTGATCAAAGCTAAACTCTCAGTCCAAAGCTAGAAGAAAACAAAATTCCAACTTCTCCCATGTGAACCAAACATATCAATACATGAAAGATCAATATCTCAATCAAATAAGCACTCATCCCAGTGGAACAGACAAGCAACAGAGTAGATGGAGACAAGAGATGGGGCGATGTGATGCTCAAGAACACACCAGCAGCGAGGAACCGCACAGGGATGTCGGGGCGAGGAAGTCAGGGAGGTAAACTAGGGAAGAACTGGGAGGAGTCTGCAAGCCATTAGCGACAAGACTATCTAACAATGACGGCAAAGAATAAGAATGTGCCACTAGTGTTAAGAGGGCTCGCTAATATGGCGCACAGACATGTGAAGGGGGCAGATTGAATGCTTCACTGTGCAGTCACACTGGACACAAGCCATTCCCCTCTTCTGACAGCCTGCTGATGAAACACCATGGCATGAACCTCAGACAGACGGCAACAATATCTGGTAGTGCTACCCTATGTTATCAGCATCATGCAATTTCCTTTCTAAATAAGCATCATTTCATACTTTGAAACATTGTCCAATCTAAAAGTCCTTTAATTTTCAAAGTACTGTGTTAATAAAAAAGGAAAAAGTCCATATAACACCCTGCACTTTGCTTAAAAGTCCGTCCAACACCCTAAATTTGAAACCGGCTATCTAACACCCCGAAAGCCCAGACTTCCCAATCCTGCGCGTTTAACACCCTAAGCTGGTTTTGTGGGGGAAAAGTCCATATAACACATTGAACTTTGCTCAAAAGTCCGTCCGATACCCTAAACTTTGAAACAGGTTATCTAGCACCCCAAATTTTCCAATCCCGTTAGTTTAACACCCTAAAGCTTTTAACCGGTTTCAGGGTGTTAAACGAACGGGATTGAAAAGTACAAGTGCTAGATAACTTGTTTCAAAGTTTAGGGTGTTGGATGGACTTTTGAGCAAAGTTGAGGGTGTTATATGGACTATTCCTCTATAAAACCAACTTAGAGTGTTAAACAACGGAATTGAAAAGTTCGGGGTACTAGATAACCGGTTTCAAAATTTGAGGCGTTGGACAGATTTTTGAGCAAGGTTCAGGGTGCTATATGAACTTTTTCATAAAAAAAATTATAGAAGTACAATGTTTGAAAGTACTGCTATTACATGAACTTTTTCATGTGGTTTCAAAATTTGAGGCGCTGGACAGATTTTTGAGCAAGGTTCAGGGTGTTATATGAACTTTTTCATAAAAAAATTATAGAAGTACAATGTTTGAAAGTACTGCTATTGACAAATCAAGTCTGTAAATATTTTTTCATGTGGCCAACATAACTACTTTTTTGGTATATTAATGGTTAGTTAACAAAGTTCAACTGCACACAATACACATTAAAAATACACTGGACAAGGGTGTAATATGTAAACTAAGTAAAAAATGAATAGATTTTCATTTTAGCAATTCACTTCACAAAATGTCCACATTCATAAGAATTCATTTATTATGCTAGCAAGCATGATATATTCAAATTATAATTAATGAACCAAATCAAGATGGATATTTTTAGTAATTCGCTTAACAAATTAGACAGTAATCAAAATATTGTACCATGACTATAATGCCAAAAAAAGAAGAAAACTATTCGACTACACCAGCCTAACTATTGCAAATGCTTGAAATAAAAGAACAGAACAAAAAACACCAAAATTCAGACAATGACTCCGGTAATATTAAAAAGACATTAAAAGTAATCACAGCAATTCCTCAATTTGGAGGCATGACCATACCAATATAATCTATGTGCATAGAAGCACAAGTAATTTTTTTAAAAAAAATGAAATATCTCCTGATCTATCATCGGTATTCATATCCAGCCATAAGGCCCTGAGAATAATTACCTTGACCTGGTTGAATGCCATGTGTTTAGGAGCATGGAAGCTACGAATTTTGTCATAGTCCACCAGATCAAAAAATATGTGTCTTCCAATTTGCTCTGCCAAATCAGAATCACGTGCCACCTGGGCGATTGTTTAAATGAGGCACCAAGTGAGAGGAGCAACTAGAAAGATACTCCCCATCAGTTAATGCAATGAGTTAAACAAAGGCAAACCTTTAATGCAGTGTACATGTGAGCCTCAGCTTTCTCCTTTCTCTTATACTCCTTCTCTTCCCGTTCCTTTCTTAGCCTAATCTGGGAAGATTTACACGATATTATACTATAATAAGCTCTATGATATCCAACAAGTGAACTGAAAAGGAACAAGCATTACCTTAAGGTGTTCAGATATGTCTTTCTCATCCAAATCACAAATAATTTTCTCTTTGTCACTTTCACGTACATAAACAAGCATGTAAGCATTTGAATACTTGGTAAATCTAAGAGGGGTAGTATTCAATCCAGGATTGGTATGGGGGAGCTGTAAACAAGAAAATATACATTATTCAGAATAAAAAAAATATAGTTAAAGGCCAATATGACATATTTCAGTGTTTGCAAATGGGTATTAGTACCTCTTCCTCACCACCATACTGCTCCCCTAATGCCCGTTTCATGTCTTCTTTTGTAACTCGTTCATCATCAAACTTGTACCTAAATTGTGAATTTGCAAAGTAAATAATTTACAGAAATGCCTCTAATGGTTGTCCAATGGAATGCTGAAGAATTTAAGACCGACAGGGAGGGCACTATAACAACAAAGCAATCAGTTAACAAGTTTATCTTCAAACTAAAGTCACGAGTATTGAATGGACATCCGTGGGAATTACTCAAACCCATAACCACCCCTGGAAAGCTATGTATCATCAAAAGTTTCCCTTTAAAGATCTAACAATAGAGGATTAGAGGTCTGCGATCCAAATATCGTGCGCGCGCGCGTGCGTAACAATGCACTGCTACAAATATTGTAACACAACAAGCCTATTTAACACAGTGTGCCATGTAACAGACAATTTAGGGTGTGTTTGGTAGGACTCCAGCTCCACCAGATCCGTGGAGCTGGAGCTGTGAGTAATTAAAAGTATTTAGATGGATCTTGTTTAAATTTTATACCAAAAATATAAACTTAATTCACTTTATTTTAGCCTACAAGTTTCAGATCTCAGGTGAAGCTAGGATCTGGAGCTCTACCAAACAGGCCCTTAGTTCTCGTAGCACACAAAACAAAAAAAGATTGGCTTTCATATAAAATGTGTAAAACTGTAAATATGCAAAAGCAAAACACAAGTTCTTATTTAGATTACAGGGAGAAATTTTGTATTGGCGAAGAGAAATAAAAACAAGGCCTTTTTTTCTCACACAATCACTATTGTGGACTTGTTTCGGGGCAAGCCTTACAGCCAAGTGTGGGCCAAGGCTAGCCAAACAACAGGCGAACAGCAACAGCAGCACAACACCAGGCGGTGGCGGGCAAAATCCAGCAACAACAGGAGCAGCTAGGATCAAGAGGCTTGATTGTTAAGCAACATATCAATAAGTATCATGTATTAGCCTTGACTGTTAGTTACTTATGTATGGTTTCTATATTCTAATGGACACAGGACACCTTTTACAATGTGAAATCATTACCCTTTCAGACATACATAAATACATATATATGTATATGTGTGTGTATGTATATATGTGTGTGCGCGCGCACATAAGCCCTTGTCACAACAGAAGGGGAAGAGCCCCTACCCGGAAGGACAAGAGCGAATATCTACCATTACCAATGACTGCCTCAGCAAATACACATTAGATCAATACCAAAAAAAAACAAGAGAAATACTTAGGCCACATTTTTTGTGGTGATTGAAGTTCCACTATCAACTGGCTCCTGTATGTTCAAATCAAATCCTGTTGATTCCTAAACTACAACGCTAAATTTGTAGTGCTGACACAAATACGATATTTTTTGCTTACATCAACAGTTAAAAATGAACAGCACAGACTAGGCAAAATATTTATTATATCATTTTCGCTTGAATCACCTTTCCAGATGAGGATTAAAGAAATGTTGATTTAGTATCAACTATCAAGTGACCATCTTTAGTAAGTCTGCACATAAGAACATATCTACTATTTAAACTGAACCATACCACTGATCAGAAAGAATTGGACGAATATACGCATAGTAGTGTCCACCATGAACTCCACCACTATGAACTAGTACGCTGCAATAAAGAGAAGTTACAAAGATTAGTATAAAGATCCAAAATTCATCAACAAGAAGAAAAACTTCAGTCTACACTTAGGCAGCACAGGCTGAATTATGAAATGTTTCCGTTTACATTGAATGCGTACAACACATTGTACATTGTGAAACATTTCCTGCAGCATAACCGCCCACAAAAACAAGTTCAGCACATTGAAAGTGTAGGCTAATTTTCAAAAAAATACATACAAAGGACCATATTTGCACCAAACTAGTTTATCCACAACAAAGAGGAATGAACTATTAAGTAATAAAACATGCACAGTACATGAACAACGTGATTGTTAAAGAAAATAAATTGGGCACAGTTAATATTTGCAATATGTAAAATGTAACCGATTTTAAATATTTAACCACCTATAAGACATTACAAATGAGGTGTGTGTGTGTGTGTAGCACACGGAGAGCTTAATGATTGATGAACTATCACCTGTGAAGGGTATAGAGGTTACGCACTCTCCTATCAGCTTCTGGAGAGAGATATTTTCCATCATCTTTATCAAGGTCCAATTGAAGCGGGAACTCGTAACGGTCATTTATCTACATTGTCCCAATTAATTTAATTTGAACAGTGCAACAAAACAAATAAACCATGTATGAGAAAGTACTTTGCACGTTTGCCTCAAAAATATGATTAGAGAGTCTAGTTTTTAACAACTAATAAAGGAACTTGCAAGCCAGTGAGGCTATTAATCACAAAAACTGAACAGTGAACTCCTTTTGAATTATCAAAAAAAGACTTTCACGATGAACGGTCCAAGCAGATCTGCTTAAGATGCCAAGCATTTGTTGATCTCACATTCTAAGTACTTGCTGGTACCAATACAGTATCAAAAAAGTTGGGTTGAAAATCTTAAGCCTACAATACACCATCTAAAAAAAACCTTTTGGCATGTGCAGTTGGTATATTCATGAGATGAAACAAATCATCCTGAGAATGGATCACTAAAAATTTCAAATAATTAGTGACTTCATGTTATGCCAGTGCCAACTTGTTAGGCATTGGCCAATAAATTCAATAGCTTATTAAATGTGACTTGGTATGTGTTCTAATATTTCTGATAAAAAAAATGTATTCACAATTTACCTCAAACTTCAATCAAGAAAAAAAAAACTGTGTAAACAACTAAGCAAATACCTCACCACATTCCACATAACAAAAGTCATCCAAATGAAATGAGTCACAGGTAAACAAATTCCACCTGAGGACTACATTAGAAAAAGCAATTTACATTAACCAGATTTACAATGGAATAATAGATCTTTTGTTACCCTACCCCTACTCTGCCTGAAAGGATATTGCATATTGATATAGCACATTAATACATGTCTTTCACCTTGTTATGTTTTAGATTTTCAAGTAAGTGGTTCATAAGCCTCCTATAGAGCAAATACAGCTTTGCAATTCTAGTTTCTCCATGGCCTTTATCTATGGGACTGCATCCTAAAAACTTACGTCCATAGCCAAAGTAGAAAACTATTGCAGCTTTCTGTTGTCAGATACTAAGCACCACAATGAAAAAGAACAAAATCAGAATAAGGAGGAAACTTATAAATAGGGTGAGGAAAACATAAGAGTCAAAACCAGACCTTAACCATTGTATCACGCACAAAATCATATTCGAACCGCTTTAATTGAAGTTGCAAAACTGGAGGGAAGTCAATAAAAAGCACTCCTTTCTTGGCATCCTGAAAAAAGGAAGAAAATGCATTTAAACTACAAAATAAATCTAACAATCATCATCTTACAATGATTTTCTATAATGTGCATGTGCATCAAAACATCTTTTCCTTGTCAAGAATCCAGTACTACAATCTAAACATAGTAAACTTAAATATTCATAAACTAGTTTTTGCAGTCAGCACATCATGAAAATAAACTAACATAACAAGTACTTTCAACAGAATGCACGGCAGCAAACCATCACAACCTAGATTCAACCATGTGCACCCAGTATTACTCAGACACCTGTGTCCAAAAAAATTGTTGAATCGGACACCTCGAATTCGAGTCGAATTCCGACACCAGTGTCCAATTCAGAGTAGCATTTCCCGTGTCCAAAATTTTTTTGCCGAATCGGACACCGAATCCGAGTCAGATTCCGACTCCCATGTCCGTGTCCAAGTAACACTGTGCACCAGTATCGAGGAGGATCTCAATAGGTTAGCATGCATTTTTTACTAGTTATTCATGTTAGAGATAATCTGCAATAAGTTTTGCCACAGCTCCTGTGCAAAATGGATCTGGACATTCTCCTAGCACAATAAAAGGGAACATGCTACCTCTACTTCAACAAACTAATTCAACAACTGCACAAACAAGATTTAAAAATATATACATAAATTCCAAAGTAGTCAAACACGCCATTGAAGGTTCCAGACATCAAATTCCAAGTTGAACTAACCTGCAGACCATGTTTCTCAGATTGATACTTATTATCACCTTCTAACCTCTCTACTTCAACATACTTATCAAATGATGCATAAACATCTGCGCAGCCCTTAACATCAAGTGCGAGATCTGGGGAGACAAAAGTAACAAAAATAGCGTTATAAATCTATAATCACAAAGGAAACACTAAAGAAAGGTCTAGATTTCACTTTGTCACCTACCATAGAATGACTCTTTTCTAGTAGATTTGTAATCAACATTAATGCACTCAATATAATTCATATGGTGGCCTTCAAATAATTTTTGTATTGCTCCTTCCACAGTAGTCCCCTGAGCCAAAAGAGTAGTTACACGTCAATGGCAGGGTTTTTATTATTTAACAAAACAACAAATAAGTGTCCAACCTTCATTTTATCTTCCAGCTTTTCACAAAGAACCCGATTCAATTCTTGGACATCATGCTGCATGAATGAATCATAGGTATCCCATCCAAATGATTTGGTAAGCTCTTTTGTAGAAATACTATTGTCACTATGCTGAAGTTTGTAGAAAAGACTTTGCAAAGCCAAAGGAATGCTTCCTGAAGGTGTATCATTCTCCGTAGTAGGCATATGGTATACAGCCTATAATATTATTCTCTGCATCAGAATCACATCATAGGATTAACCATTAAGACAAAACCAGCCTCACCTTTCGAAAGTAGGGAATATGATAAAGTGTCTGAAGAAGCGAATTCATGTAACAAGTAGCTCCTTGATTCTTGAGACCAACATAACCAGTCTCCTTTTTGGAATCATAGTTCCA
>JAYEVE010001679.1:0-12311 GCA_036346375.1 Guadua angustifolia
ATCGGATAGTCCGATGTTCCATATCGGAAATCCGATCTATGCTTTTTATTCAAGAGAATTTGAATTTCATGTGGAGTCGATCTGGAATTTTACACACATCGGATAGTCCGATGTTCAATATCGAATAGTCCGATGTGGATGCGACCAGGGAATAACGGCTAGTTTTTGGAGCCTCTATTTAAAGCCCTCTCCTCTCCATTTAAGTGGTCATTACTCCTTTGGTTTGAGGGTTCTCCTCTTGTTCTTGAGCCCCTAAACACCCTCCACCCTTAGATCTAAGTGATCCCCTTTGTGAGAAGGGTAGGGAGAGTTTGAGGAGTAAGGTGTTAGATTAAGTGGATTTGAGTTGTTGAGAACTTGATTTCATCTCCAAGTTTGTTCTTCGTGAGCATTTGTTACTCTTGGAGGTTGAGGACTCCTAGGCGGCTAGGAGGTCGCCTCCGAGCCACCGGAGCTTTGTGTGTGGTTGGCCGTTGGAAGTTTGTGAAGGCGATTCCGCCTCTGCAAGGAAGGAATCAAAGAAGTGAACCGGCGAGTGCATTTGTGCAACACCGGGAGGAAGAAGGTTGAAAGAGACCCGGCTCAAGCGTCTAAGGAGTTGAAACCGGCGAGTGCATTTGTGCAACACGGGAGTAAGTGGGTTGAAAGAGACCCGACTCAAGTGTGGTGAGCCGCCTCAGCGGAGACGTGGGATCCTCAAGGATCCGAACCTGGAAAAATCAACCTTGTGTCTTCGCTCGTTCGGTTATTTCTCTTACCTTGCTAATTGCTTATTGATTATTGCTTAAATTGCTATATTGTCTTGCATCAATCTTCCTAGCAATAGCTATCATGTTAGTTAGATATCAATACATTGCTTAGATTATCCTAAGATAAGCGATTGGTAAAATAATCTTGTTTTTGGCGTAATTTGTTTCGAAATCGTTCAGACTCTGTTCTGGTCGGATAGTCCGATCAGAGGATCGGATAGTCCGATCACTAAATCGGATAGTCCGATCATTTTCTGCTGCCATTTAGTTTTAAATTTTAATTAGCCTATTCACCCCTCTGGCGACATCCCTGTCCTTTCAATAAGCTATTTTTCCGTGTAATATAACCTTATCACTTGCGGTTCTTTGCGAGCGGTGATAATATTATAAGCAATCTCCACAGACCGATGCCTTTCCTGGCCAAGCGAAGAGAGAGCTCTTTGCTCGGTTGTATTTTTCTTGGTGAGTGCTCTTTGAAAATTTGTGTTAGTATTTTTCATATTTTCATCAGTCGACATCTTCTCCGTAGAAGCGAGAATAAAGAGGAGCTCTGTTTTGCTCGGTATTTATAATCTTGTTGAGTTGCTCTTGAAAAATTGTATTAAAATTTTTCGAGGTTCTTGACTTGATCTATGATATATTTGTCGTAAAATTTTACTTTCTGAGTGCTATAGATGTTGATAATTGTTGATTATGCGGTGTGAACATTTTAGAGTCGATAGTGCTCAAATTAAGATCCACTAAATTATTGAATAAATTATAATTCATATCTATTTTAGTGATGTAGTGGATGTTTAAGTAATGAAAATTGCTAGATGGACAATTATGCATAATTGTAATTAATTTAATTAATGAAAATTTGTTATATGGATTTTTAAATAGTAAAATTGCTAGATGAATTATAAATAGTGAGAATTGCTAGTTGAATATTTAAATAATGAAAAATGGTAGATGGATTTTGCAATGATGAAAGTTGGAAGATATATAATTATTTAGAAATATATCCTTATATTCAATTATATGATTGTTTGTTGTAGATTAATTTAATTTAATAGCTAGCGCTACATAACAAAATGAAATGAAGAAATCTTCTAAATAATTAAAAAATGCTAGATGGATATTTAAATAGTGAAAAAGGTTTGATGTATTTTAATATATATAGGCAAAATTGCTAGATGTATTTGTAAAACTAATCATTTACAATTATATTGTTATTTGTAGTTATGTGCTTATAATGTGTTTATCATTTTAATTAATTAGCAATGCATGACTCTTGTAAAGAATAAATTATTTTGATATCGTTTGTTCATATACTAAAATGTAGTTTGATATAATTAGCGTAGATGGACCGAAGGTGGATGTATGACACGGACCGTCGTGGTCGAGTTCTTTAATGGTGTGACTTGTTTTTACGAATCGCGGACTCAAGTCGAGAAACCTAGCGGACTATATGTGTTGTCCATCGTTGATTGCAAAAATGAGAAGATGTTTTGTAACATAGAGTCGATATGTGCACACTTGCTTCAAAGGGGTTTCAAAGGTGGCTATACTGTTGGACCGAGACACGGTGAAGATGATATTGTACATGAAGGGCAACACATTGATGAAGATGATATTGTACATGAAGGGCAACACATTGATGAAGATGGCGGAGACAACGATATGGCGGTGGAAGATCGTTCGTTCATACCCACGAAGATGATCTAGATCAAATCTTTGCGTGATGGGGGCGGGACTTCACGGTGAAAGGAGTTTCAAAAGTTCGATGTATGGTAGAGGACTCTACGCCATTGTACTTGGGCTGCAGGAGGAGCCGAATGCATACGTGCTTTCCTCTTGCGTTGAAGGCAAGCAATGGTTGGTCAGATAAGAGCTTTATTAATTTTATGTCTCTTGGGGACTTGCTTCGGAGGGTAGCGTGTTGCCTTCAACTCGTGCCGAACCAGCGGGTTATCGCCCGTTGGGACTAAGTACAAAGAATACATGCATGTCCAAGCGATTGCATATTATATCGCAATGAGTTTGCGGACATGGATCTGTAGTTTGCAAAGCAAAAGCGATATAAGAACCGGCAGCGATATCGAAGCGAAGATGTCGGGGTGGCGTAAGAAGAAGAGGTGTCCCGTAAGGTGGTGTGGTATTTCCTATAATCCCCCCTTGCGATTGTTTGCGAACAAAAGGCATGCCCAATTGCTACGATGGAGCGAAGCGTGAAAGGATGGAATGCTCGGACACCTGTGATTACGTGCAATGGAGGAACATGGACGAAAATATAAGCACTTTGCATATGATGTGAGAATATAAGGTTGGGTTGAGTCGAGATGGGATGAATCTTTTGGCAATATGAGTAGTCGTCACGACTTGGCGGTGACTTTATGCATCTACAACCTTCCTCCTTGGCTTTGCATGAAGGAAAGTACATTATGATGCCACTATTGATCCAAGGGCGAACACACGGCAATGATATCGATGTGTACCTCAAACCATTGATTGAAGATCTTCTAATATTGTGGAGCGATAGTTATGCGGGTATGGAATGAGTACAAAAGAAAACTTTATCCTACGGGCATTAGTTCGTAACCATTAATGATTATCTGCTCTTGGCAACGTCGGGCGAGATGACAAAAGGCTTCACGGATGAGTCGATGCTGGATGATACAACTAGCGATGGTTGAAGCCGAAAAATAAGCATGCGGCATCGTAGGTTCCTCCCCAAGGATCACCCATACCAATAATAAGAGAGCTTTTGGGGACAAAGGGCCTTTGTAATACGAATCTCGATTTTTGAGTTCGTCGGGAATTTCAGGGATTTGTGGGCTGTGGCGGGACCCACGGAGGGTTTTGGGCTATTAAAGGGTGGAGTTTAGCCTTGAGGGTGATTTCTCATTATAAGAAAAGTGAAAAAATAATCTGCCACCACCTATTTGGGCCCAGGCCCACCCATAACCTAACCTAATCCCCCTCTCCTTCCCCTTAGCACCAAGCCCTCCCATGGAGGCCGAATCCTCAGCAGCCTCCTCTCCCTCTTCCATGCCATTTTCAGCCACTAGAACTCAAGATCCATCCAGCCAAATCGTTCCTTTGCTGCCGGGATCGAGACTACCCTGAAAAGGCCGAATCGGGAAGATCGGCCGTTTTGTGTCCTCAAGGTGAGGGTTAATCTTGGGGCTTTAATTTTTGTTGCTAGGGGAGATTAGAAGCGCTGTAGAAGTCTTGGTTGAGATTAATTCGTTGAGGGGATCTGCTGGGAGGAGATTTGATTTTCGGATCAGAGTAGTCTGAGTTCGAATAGTTTGAGCAGTCGGTTTGCAGATGCGATTTCGTGGCCTAGATGATTTGTCCTGCAAAACGTATAACTAGAAAGTTGTAGATAACGTCGAGATATATTTTGTATATTTGTTTCAGAATTTTTGGAGCGTCGATCTGCAGTAATCGCCGTTAGAAGTCTGCTGCCAGATTAGGCTGCAGATTTCGTAGCTTGATTTTGGGCTGCTGATTAGGCATGGATAACAGTAGAATTTAATTTTCTTGTCTTCATGAAAGTTGTAGCTCATGTCAAAAACTAGCTACTATAAATTTTCAGATTTTTGGGTGCAATATAAAAATAGTTATAAAATTGTGAACAGGCATTCTGCAGCATGTTCCCGTTGGATTGTGAGTTGTTGTTTGTGCAAGGGTTTGGTTCAGGGAAGCAAGTAAAAATGTTGTGTTTTCAATGGTATTATCATGTCATAATATGAGTATTGTGGTACAGGCGGTGTCGCTCCCGGAAGCGTTTAGCCCTTTTTCATCTCCGAAGATTAAGGCAAGTGCATCACTTGTTTGTTTGATATGTGTGTTGATTGATGAAGCGTGTGCCTTGCTAATATGACACATTGCTACTTCTTATAACTCAAGATGATGCTACTAGTATGAATAGTCTAAATTGATTAGTGGAGTTATGAGACTAGTTCAAAAATTGTCAATCACGGTAATTTTATGGAAATCGATGAAAATGTGACTATGTGAAAATGAAAGATGAGAATATGGTTATGAATGTTGAGAATGGCATTTGCATATGTGCATTCATGAAATGCATTGAGCCAAGGCGGTGAGAAAGTCATATGGAATGTATGACTATCTAGTGCTCGGGATCCTACCGTAGTCCCATCCTTTGTATGGATGGGAGCGGAGAATGTAGGACCAGCTCTTGGAATGAGCCAAAGTCTTGCTTGGTGAGGCCCTTTCCACGGGATGGATGGGTTTGAGGCAGCATCGGCCGGGTGGTGCTCGGCAATACCGGTATGTGCTAAGTAAAGAGAAGAGACATTCATGGGCATGCATAATGCATCATATGGTTGATATTCATGAGCATAATGCATCATATGTATGAAGATTGAGAATGAGATGAAATGAGACATTCATGAGCATAATGCATCATATGGTGGATAAATTGTGAATGAGATGAGATATTTTAAGCTTGCATATTGCATCATGTGGATGAATTATGTGTGTGATATGTTCTATGATCACGCTTCATGATGGCTAGAAGGGATGGCGGTATGTGATATGTTATTGTTTGCTTGTCAATTATTTGGATGCACTTGCGAGTCTTATGACTCACCCTTGTTGTCTTATGTTTTTTGTAGGTGCTATGGCGGCATGTGGGAAAGGACTTAGCGTCACATTTGCACCACTAGTCATTTCACTACACTAGTGACTAATCTTACTTGTGATAAGTTAATCTGAAGTGCCGACAAAGCGTGTTAATATTCTCATCGTTGATCGTTCTTGGTTAATGTTTATAATCTGAATATGGAGCGTTGTGACTTATTGTTCGTCGTTTATATCCTTTGTTATATCATATTGGATATTTATTATGATGAAATGTTCTTTGTCGCTGAGTGGATGTCATTGTTATAGGGAGGTTCTCAAAATTTTTGTGAATTTAGGAGTTAGTACCATTCAGGCTCGGTTTGGAGCAGGGTGTTCTGATTATATCGAGCGAGCCAGGTCCGTGATGTTTGGAATTAGCAAATTACTCTAGAGTAAACTAAAATTTTGCTTTGTGAAAGTAGGAACATGGCTTAGGATCAACCTTTAAAATTTGGCCTTAGGCAATAACTTTAAAAAATTGATATAGATTGGTTAATTACTTTAAAACTTGACACACTATGATGCCGAGAAGGAGGTATGGGGAATCATTGCATTGCGATTTATTGAGTTTTGATGAAGAATGTTATATTTTGATGATTAATGATATTATGATAATGATGTGTATTGCTATGCTTATGAAAGAGTTGATTGAGCGATTTTGTTGTGTAAAGCAGTTGTTAAATGTTTGGTCATGTTCTGTTGGTGGTAAGAATTGTGGTTGTGGGTGTGGGGGTAGAGCCATCGAGGTTTAGAGCATCTCGTAGTGAAGAGTTGTTGTTAATATGTCTTAGATCGAGTGTTATTTGAGTGACTTGTTTGATGATATCTCTTGATGGTTGGGGAAAAAAAGAGTTTAGTGAATAGTCATTGTTGATTGCTAATATTACAATTCGGATATGGGTTTTGTTGGTTAACATTAGTTACTCTGAAAGAAAAAATTAAATTAAATTGTTTTCTTTTGGTGGTTTCATTCTTCGCATTTAAAAAGCAATGGATTTTTTGTGCAAACCTTAAATGGTGTGGACTTAAGTTTATAGCTTTACGGTAAAAGATTACTTGATCGCTTGGTTCTTCCTTTTGTGAAAAATTATCTGGCGACCATCTCCTCGGTGGAAGTATTTAAGCTCAAAAATTTTGTTTGGGAGCTTTTGCATGTCGAGTTTGAGCCTTGCCTTATGCAAGTTGGAGAGTCAGTTCCTTTGTTAAATTGGTGGGGTCTGACCTACATTTGGGATGTGTGACCCACGAGAAAGTTTAAAATCTTGAAGGTTGATGCATAGTTGGAGCGGTGAGATGATGTAAACTACCGTTATTGATAAAATATGTTTCTTGGTTGTTTAAAGACAATATAATATATTGTGGGTAGAAAATTAATCATAATGGTAGGTGATCCAAAAGTGAAGGTGGATTAGAGTTATTATGTGTGTTGATGTGAACTATAAAAAAATTATGAAGTAAGAAATCAGATCCTTTAATACTAGTATAGATCCCAATTGAGAAGATATAGATTTTGCGTTGGATGAAATTTTAAGAACAAAGTATGAAGAGTTATTGGATTGGTCATCTTTGGTGCATAATTTTGTCCTAGCGAATAAGCATCTTAGAGCCATATGGATGAAATATGTCTCATGAAGATGATATTTAATTATCGGAGTTAGCTATTGGTTGAATGAGTTTTGGATCTGAAATATTAACTTATGGGTTGTATGAAAATTTTATAATGATCATACTACATGTATCTTTGAAAGGAGATGTCTTAAAATTTAGAGTATCGGTGTACATTTGAAAGCTTGTCATGGATTATAGACTTGAATAAAGTTGGTGTTCTATGATAAGTATCGTAAACTTTGTCACAGTTGTGGGAGAAGGCAATTAAAGTAAATTGGTTTTGTAAGTTATGTTAAATCCTAATGGGGTTCCTTAAGGTGCAACTTGTGATTTTGAAACCTTTAATGGTTAGCGCATTGGGTTACTAGAGATGGAGGGATTTAAAGTGATTTATGTTTAAGGGTATATGGATTGTTGTGTTTGTATGATCTCTTGGATGAATGTCTTTTGGCTAAGGCATTGAAATCCTAATATATGTATTCTGTTTCCTTGTATTAGTGTGATTGTAGCCAAATTTGGGCTTAACTTTGAGGCTTGGAAATGAGGATGAAAGAAGGATTAATCATGAAGTAATATGTTGTTGGATTTTGATTGAGTTACTTAGTTTATCAACATAACTCAATTGTCTTGTCAAGATATTGGATTTAAGACACGATTGTGAAACTAACCTCGAAGGGTGTATGTTTGGATTGCACTCATTAGTATACAAAATGAGTTATTGGTTGCATTATTGGTTAAGCGAAATAACGAATCTAATGTAATGTTCTAGAAGTGTTTGAATTGGAGATAAGCGTATCTCTAGTTTGACTAGAGTAAAATTTTCAAAAGGTGTGAGGTATTTTGAATATTTCTTGAAAGATGATTCTTATGATTGTTTTGTAAGCGCCTTTTGTTGGTAAAAGCAAGTTTATCTTTGAAATGAGTTTTCCCATTCTCTTAAAAAGTATGTGAGGTTGTTTTGTGGAGATATTTGATTCTGAATCGGATTCCACTTTTCAAAGTTGTTTGGCTTTGCTAAAAGTAAGAATGACCTGTTTTAGTAAAGGTGAAATGCATTTATTAAAGGATATCGGTGTTTCTCTTCTAAGCGGGGTTTCTTCCGTAGTCCATCTTGGTGCCTTGGTTTTAAAGTGATAAAAGTTGTTTATATTGTTAAAGAGAATCGAATGTCCCTTGCATCCTATTTTGAAAAAAAGAATGAATGAATATTGGTTTTATTGTTGAGTACATTTAAGGTTGTACTCTTTGACCTTGTTCCTTGAGTAAAAGATAGTGGAGCGAGACCTTCTTAGAAAGAAACCGATTGTGGGTTGGTAATAACTTAAAGCCCTAGCCCTTGCTAGGTGTTAATAAAGGGTTGAATAGTGAGGAATAATGGAGGTTCTTGCTTGTCTCGGTCCAAATCTTCTTGGGAGGGTAGTTTTTAGAGGTTATGTTCCTTGGAGGAGTCATTCAAAATTGGTATTAGTGGACCACTTGGGAGTGTCTGAGTAATTTGGTTATGCGGGCATAGCTAATGTTATGACAATCTGAAGTGAATTTTTTTATTATGAACACTTGTTTAGGATAGTTGTCCCTTAATGTGAGATAGACTTGGAAGAAGGAGTAACTTTTATATTGTGGTTGGCTTTCCTAAAGTAAGTTGCTATATTTACACAAGTGAGTGTTTGCTTTGGGGCCTTGTTTGTATCGGCCTTAAGTGGATCATGCAAATTGGTGGTCGTGGCGTTGGATGAGGTCCTACTAATGTTTGTTTTGTTCTTGGGATGCTTTTGGCGTTCTTCTCGGCATTTAGTGCTATTGTTGGAGATCTGCGTGTTTTTAGCAGTGTATTTCTTTGGAACATTCCTGTTTTCACCGAAGGGAGAGGTAGAAATTTGTTGTTGCGGCCGATAGTAGTGGATTGGCCTTGTGTTTTATTTTGTGATATTTTGAGGCTCCTTTCTTTGAATGCTTTGTGTTATGGAATACTTGAGTTAAGTGTTGTCTGGGGCGTGTTGCAGTTGGCGACATAAGTCGACCTCGAACTTTTGTTCGTGCCCATGTATCATCTTCACGATATTGAATTGTGTTTGAACATATCTCCGTATTAGGTGTGTAGTCGAGTGACTCATGGCCTGATCAACCATGACAATTACTTGTACTACTCACTCTAGCTATGATGGAGTTATGGAAAGTGATACTCTCTTCTAGAGTTTCTTGGTTGGATCTTGTAAAGTTGAATTGAGCACTTTCGATTTTGAGAATTGATTATGAGTTGGTTGGAGGAAGTGTTTTGGGTGGCACTCCATAGAGTTGATCAAATTGTGGTAAAGGTTTTGCAACTGAAGTGGATGAAGGAATGCGAGGTGTAATCATAACTAAAATGAATTGGAGTTGAGTTTAGATTTTGGCACTGGTTATTCGAAATTGATCATTGGTTATGGAGGTTGTATCTTTGAGATGTTAAAAAAATTTTCAAGGCTTCATTAACTATAGGCGATAGGGGCTCGATATGAATTTTAAACTTTGATTAATTCTATCCTTGAAATTTATCCCATGCTTTTCAAGGGAGGGAAAAGTTATTTGAGTCTTGTGGAGTTGAATGGAGATGAGTTGCTTCCGTGTTAATCCAGAGTTGCTTCTGATTTGTGTTCTTTCCAGCATGTGGAGTGTTGAGGTTTGTTCTTGTGGGTATGATTAAGTGAATTTTGGTTCCCTGTTGTTCTTGTTGTTGAGTAGTGGCTTGTTGGGATTAGGGTTGAATCCTATTTAGGAGAGATGTAATACCGAATCTCGATTTTTGAGTTCGTCTTGAAATTTACGGGGATTTGTGGGCTGTGGGACCCACGGAGGTTTTGGGCTATTAAAGGGTGGAGTTTAGCCTTGAGGAGTGATTTCTCATTATAAGAAAAGTGAAAAAATAATCTGCAGCCACCACCTATTTGGGCCCAACCCTCCCTAACCTAACTCCAATCCCCCTCTCTTTCCCCTTAGCCCCCCAAGCCCTCCCATGGTGGCGAATCCTGCAGCAGCCTCCTCTCCCTCTTCCATGCCATTTTCAGCCACTAGAACTCAAGATCCATCCAGCCAAATCGTTCCTTTGCTGCCGGGATCGAGACTACCTGAACAGCGCGAATCGGTGAAGATCGGCCGTTTTTGTCCTCAAGGTGAGGTTAATCTTGGGGCTTTAATTTTTTGTTGCTAGGGAGATTAGAAGGCTGTAGAAGTCTTGGTTGAGATTAATTCGTTGAGGGATCTGCTGGGAGGAGATTTGATTTCGGATCAGAGTAGTCTGAGTTCGAACAGTTTGAGCAGTCGGTTTGCAGATGCGATTTCGTGGCCTAGATGATTTGTCCTGCAAAAGCGTATAACTAGAAAGTTGTAGATAACGTCGAGATATATTTTGTATATTTGTTTCAGAATTTTTGGAGCGTCGATCTGCGAGTAATCGCCGTTAGAAGTCTGCTGCCAGATTAGGCTGCAGATTTCGTAACGATTTTGGGCTGCTGATTAGGCATGGATAACAGTAGAATTTAATTTTCTTGTCTTCATGAAAGTTGTGCGCATGTCAAAACCTAGCTACTATAAATTTTTCAGATTTTTAGGTGCAATATAAAAATAGTTATAAAATTGTGAAACAGGCATTCTGCAGCATGTTCCCGTTGGATTGTGAGTTCGTTGTTTGTGCAAGGGTTTGGTCTCGAAGGCGTAAAAATGTTGTGTTTTCAATGGTATTATCATGTCATAATATGAGTATTGTGGTAAGGCGGTGTGCTCACGAGCGTTTAGCCCTTTTTCATCTCCGAAGATTAAGGCAAGTGCATCACTTGTTTGTTTGATATGTGTGTTGATTGATGAAAGCGTGTGCCTTGCTAATATGACACATTGCTACTTCTTATAACTCAAGATGATGCTACTAGTATGAATAGTCTAAATTGATTAGTGGAGTTATGAGACTAGTTCAAAATTGTGAATATGGTAATTTTATGGAAATCGATGAAAATGTGACTATGTGAAAATGAAAGATGAGAATATGGTTATGAATGTTGAGAATGGCATTTGCATATGTGCATTCATGAAATGCATTGAGCAGGCGGTGAGAAAGTCATATGGAATGTATGACTAATCGGAGAACTTCGGGATCCTACCCGTAGTCCCATCCATTGTATGGATGGGGCGGAAATGTAGGACCGCTCTTGGATAGCGGGCAAGAACTGCCGATAGGCCCTTTCCGGGATGGATGGGTTTGAGGGCACTTGTGGCTGGTGCTCGGCAATCGGTATGTGCTAAGTAAAGAAAGAGACATTCATGAGCATGCATAATGCATTATATGGTTGATATTCATGAGCATAATGCATCATATGTATGAAGATTGAGAATGAGATGAAAGAGATATTCATGAGCATAATGCATCATATGGTGGATAAATTGTGAATGAGATGAGATATTCTTAAGCTTGCATATTGCATCGTGTGGATGAATTATTGTGTGATATGTTCTATGATCCGCTTCTTGATGTCTAAAGGAGCGGTATGTGATATGTTATTGTTTGCTTGTCAATTATTTGGATGCACTTTGAGTCTTATGACTCACCCTTGTTGTCTTATGTTTTTGTAGGTGCTATCAAAAGGCATGTGGGAAAGGGACTTAGCGTCACATTTGCCACTAGTCATTTCACTACACTAAATGACTAATCTTACTTGTGATAAGTTAATCTGAAGTGCCGACAAAGCTGTGTTAATATTCTCATCGTTGATCATTCTTGGTTATTGTTTATAATCTGAATATGGGCCAGGGCACAGGAACTCCTTGACCGTGGCGTCGTCGTGATTTCCCATGCTCGGAAGGCCCGCCGACAAGTGCGCCTGGGGCCTTCGACCTCAAAGTGCGGTGTGCAAGGCTCGACTCCACCGACCTCTGGCTCGGGCGGGTCGTCTGAAAGCCTGGTCCGCCAGGATTCGGATCTAGCGTTTGTTGGCGGTTTCGAGAATTGTGAGGGATGACTAAGAGTGTGCGGCAAGTTAAGGCGATTCTGCAGGCCCTCAAGGTGCCTGAGCCCCTGTTCAGGATCGCTCGATGCGTTGCGGAAAAAGTAGTATAAAAAACGGCCAAGAACAACAACGAAGACGGCTGCTCGAGCTAGGAATCTCCATTCTTGTCTTGAGTTGTAAACAACTCTGTAACACTAACAAGGAACCACGTCGCCAAAGGGCTGGAGTAAACTATATACCTTCACGAGGGCTCGAACCGGTATAAACTGTGTCTGTTGTTTGTCGTCCGGCTCGACCATCCTCCGTCATGACTTCCTCCGTTGAGCAAGCGCCTCGGGTCCCATAA
>JAYEVE010001558.1:0-12585 GCA_036346375.1 Guadua angustifolia
TGACGATCTCGTCGTCTCGGGGATGAGGTTCGGTCTCGCCACCGGGCAACCGCCAGGTCACGTGATCCAACAGCCCTAGGGCCTCGAGCTCCTTCATCCTCGTGACCGACAAGGTGCTTTTCCCCAGCTTGGCCATGGCAAAACGTCGGGTGAGGATGGAAAGGCGGTATGCTCGGGCGAGAAGGATCGGGAGGAAGGCGCAGAAGTTTTCAAGCTAATGATCCAAAGCTCGGGGTCCTCCACGGCGCTCTTAAGATTTAACCTCCTCGGCACCACAAAAGCGCGCTGGCATGATTAAACAGTGCGATTAAGGCTGGCGGCGGACTCGAAGCTGCGCAGTGTCCACCATTTGTTGGCGTCCGTATCACTTCGAAGAGATCAAAAGTCGCCAGGTGTCTCGCCTGGGTTCACTTTTGCGATCTCCGCCGACCTCAAACAAAGTTCCAAGACCTTGCAAGGGTTGCTACTAACGACTGTCTGGTGAGGCTCGGCGATTCTTGGTACTCCTTCTACAACCTCAAGCCTCGGGGCTAGCTGCCGGGTAGGGCAACCCTTGGTCGGTCGGCAGGCGATCAACCAGCCCTCTAGCCCGTGGGTCCTCGACCAAAGACTCGATCAAGCTCGAGGCCACTCGAGCTGGGCACCTGATATCCCGAGGCTCGTGGCCCTCACGACCTGCTTTGTTCGGGATGATTCAAGGTCGATGGCGTTCCTTGGATCCGCACGCGTTATCACTTAGCGATTCTGAGGAATGGGATCATGGAGTAATCTTGAGCGTCTTGACGGGATCGGAGCAGTTACCACCGCTATCAATATGCATAAAGGCCACGATCCGAGGGTTACTCCCGAACGTTGCAAGAAGAATGGGTATAAGACTGAAGCTTTGTAAACACTGAGGGCCCAACCCAACACACAGACACTTGAGTTCAAGTCTAGACTTAGCATCGTCAAGATTGAGCTGTAATCCTCCTTTGTACCCACAAAAGGCAAGAAACACCGCCACAAGGCGACTGGAGTAGAGCTGTTACCTTCTCAGGGGCTCAAACCAGGATAAATCTCTGTCTCGTCCGTTGTCTCCTTGCTCCGATCATAGACCTCCTCGACCTCATTCCTCTGTTCGAGCAAAGCGCCGTTGTGGTCCCATTTCTCACTGACCCCTACCTAATTTTCTGCGGTTGGCGATCCCGATCGTCGACAAAAGGTATAAATGGAAGGGGGGTGGAAATGTAAGAATGGATAATCGGTGGAGTTTGGAAATGGAATGGTGAAATGAGATGATGGGAATGAGTTTGACTAGTGAATGGGATGGTAATATGATGTCAGTATAATTTTTGGGCTCATCCAATGAATGGAGCCGTGAGAGTGTGTTAATATGGGTGGGTAGAGGATGCCGATGAGAAGGGGCTTGCCGGTGGGGTCCTCTACGATAGGTTAGCATATAAGATTAATAACAACCTAATATTGAGAAATGAGCGTGAAAGTAGTGCCAACCGCAGCAGGTGTGGAATCGGTCAGAAAAGGTTGTCCTGGGATGGTATTAGTTACTCCACATTGGGTAAGGTTGTATATCGTGCTGGGAAATTGCCGGTATGACCCAGGCGGACGGATTGAGAAATGTGCATTGAGGGCGTTATATTTGAAGCCTGGTGGGTACTGTTGAGTACAACTGTACCGGAGGTGGGTTAACCTATAGTAGGTGAGACCCATACTCAGTGCAGGGTGGAGAACTAATACCGGAAAAGGATAAACATTCTGGGGCATCTCTTGTGGGTGTCATTGTGGGTAAAGTGGCACGAACCTGCGCAGGGTAAAATCTTGAATTCAAGCCAGTCTTCAGGATTGGAGACTACAGATATCATGCTTACTATTAGTAGAGTCTTTTATAAATACAAAACTTGCAAACCTTTAATCAAAAGTTTATTTCTCTAAAAGGGATACTTTGGGGTGAGAATGGTTGTAGGAGGAAAGGGATAGGAAACTGGAGTAATGGAAAAAGTCATCTTCTGCATTCATTATTATTATGCTTGCTGAGTACTTAGTACTCACCCTTGCTAATTCTCCCCTTGCTTAGACGGTGAATTGCATGGATCGTCCTCTAAGGCCTGGGTGGAGGACTATTCGCAGGAGCAGGATTTACCGGAGGATGGTTACTACTACTACTACTACTATCAGGAGGAGTAGTAGTAATAGCCAGCCTCATCCCCGCGCTAGCGAGTCTGTTGCTAGTCATCCAGTGGGAAATAGGAGGTTTAGTGTTCTTTTGATGTAATATGACTTATGTAAGAACATGGAAATGTAATATAGCCGCGTGGCTAATGGAAGAAATAAAGCTTCCTTTTGTAAGTCTCTAATTATTGTTCTGCTGCAATACTCTGTACACAGTGTAGTAACTAATAAAGCATCGGAGTGCCCGATGTTTTGCTAGTTACTGTGCTGAGGTTCGTATGATTAACTCTAGGTGATAGTGTTCCAGGGGTTAATTATGCGGGTCGCCACAGCTGGTATCAGAGCAATGGTTATGACAACCACGCAAATAAATAGAGACTGATAGAAGGCCTAAGGGAAAGAATTTACTGGCTATATAGCACTAGCTATAATTATAACCCTCATCTTGTCAAATAATAATAGTGTGTTTAATTTCAAATATTTGATGGCAATAGCCTGATCACCAGTGCTGAGTTGATCCTTTTTAAGAAGGGTAGGAGGGAATATTGGTTCGCTTGCTATGTGAAGATATGTGGTTTGGCATATATTAATTTGGTTGCAAAAAGTGCCCTTCTTTATGTGAGCTGAACATACCTAATTGCCTTCATAACATTGCATTTTAGTTCCAACAGCTTATCATGTACATGTGCTGGACAAGTCAACTTAGTGATGTAGCTACTTCTCATTTGTACCATGTTATTCCCTCTTGAATATTGACATGTACATGCATTAATTCAAGTAAGAACCTGCTGTCTTTTTATATATAATGATTGTTAGTAGAATTCAAATTTGCATGCAGGTTACTTCCTTAAGCCATAGCATGCGTATGCATTTTGTTGATTCATATCCTGCTTTTAAACTCTCTATGCATGTTAATTGGCATGAAAGTAGCTGCTGCCCTCTTGTAATAATAATGGAAAGTAGCATGTTATAAACATTATTGTGTAGTAGCAATCATGGTTTATGTCCATATGCTGCATTTTCATGCCATCATGAGTAGTATAATTGCATTCGACCTAGGTTAGACAGGTCCATATCGCAAATGGTGCATGCTTTAAATTCTGTAGAGACCAGATTGTGTGTATATGGCTATGTATATACTTAGTAGCTGGTGACAGCATATAGGAGCTAAGGATTAGGAAACGGACCCGGACCCGTTTGTCCAAGGCGTCCCTGGATGCGTGGCTCCATGGTGTACTCGAGCACAGCGTCTCGAGGGGTTCTTGGTGCTTCCCTAGAAAACCAAGTTGTTTTTCGTTGTCTTCACTAGATATAGATGAGTTGTTGGTGCTCTAAAACCAACCTTTCTGTCGTTTATTTATTTGGTTCTTATGTTCTTATGGTTCTTGTGTAGATAGGGAGGCCCGAGTGCGTTAATCTCGGGGAGTTTCTAGTGCTCTATCATAAGAATTGTTTCCATTTATTTCCAATTGCGATTTATGCTTCTTCTTATGAAATAGCAGTAGGTTGAGTCAAGAGTCCTGCAATGGAGTGGCGAATGAGAGCGGTGAGATCCATTCTTTTCTATAAATTCTTAAAAACATAACCCTTAATGGTTCTAATCACAATAATACCTCTCACCTTATATGCAAAGTGCTGTTAACAACTAAAAGTGACTCATGCTCTATTACATTAAGACCTCTTGTCTCATGAATAAAATCTGGGTATGAGTAGCTACCCAACATTCTAAATATCTATCTAGCTAATACAAGAGAGGCTAATGAAAGATAAAATATGTTCTAAGCAAAATCTAATCATCATACCATACATCCATCCCATCTCCTTTTGCAGGCATGTCAGAACGTGAGGCCAGAGAGCAAGATCTAATCCTTAGGCTGGGATCCACTCAATATCAATCAGAAGTTCCAGAATCCCCAGCAGTTCAAATTCAAGATTTAAATCAACCTCAACCACCTGAGTCTAGGCAAGCCACCCCTCCTGGTGGCAATGTCAGTACTGCTCGCACTCCTGAGCAAGCAGGTCAGTTCGAGCGAGTTCTCATGTTCATGGAAAACACTAGAAAGGAAGCCCAAGAGGCTCAAAATCAATTTCTTGCAAACCAGAATCAGTTCCTTGAGTCCCTCCTCACAAACATCATACCTGGAGCACACCCTTCCACTAAGAACCGGGTTACATTAGGAGAATTTATTCACACCCGTCCACCTACTTTCTCAGAAGCCAGAGCACCTCTTGAAGTCGATGATTGGCTTCACGAGATTGAAAAGAAGTTCTTCTCAGTTGGGTGTTTAGAAGAGGAAAAGGTTCAATTTGCTACCCATCAGCTTACGGGGCCTACGGTAACATGGTGGGCCAACTATTGTCGCACCCGTACTTCAGACTAGCCTGTTTCTTGGGAAGAATTCACATCTCAGTTCCGTACCACCCATGTTCCATTGGGTGAGATGGACAACAAAAAGAGAGAGTTTTGGGATCTAACCCAAGGAGGCATGACAGTCTCTCAGTATTTGAAGAAGTTCAATGAGTTGTCACGATATGCACCAGAAGAAATAGAGACAGAGGCCAGAAAAATCTATAGATTCCAAAATGGTATGAAACCACAGTTAAGAGCTCAGTTAGCCCCTCTTAGGATTGCAAAGTTTCAAGACTTAACTGATAGGGCTATGATAGCAGAAAGTGAGCAAGCTCTGCTTAATGAAGACAGAAGGAAAAAGGCTAGGCTTGATGCTAGGCCATCTTTCGCAAATCAGCCAAGGCCATTTAAGCCTTCGGGGTGGATTAGATATCCACTACCTAGACCCTATGTAGCTGCTCCAGTTCAGCGCCCTCAGTTCTTCCAGCCTAGAGCTTCCGTCAAATGGCCTAAGTGTGGAGGGCCCCATTCTCTGTATGCTTGCCCTCAAATGTTCAACAAGTGCTACAATTGTGGTCAAGAAGGCCACAAGAAGATGAACTGTCCTCTTCCTTCTAATCCAACTAGACAGAACTATCCTATGAGGCCTCCCAATCGTCCAACTATGGTAGGACGCGTACAAGGCCACCACTCAGCACCATCCTCACATGGGTCCAGCAAGGGGGTTCCAATAGCAGGATCAGCACGCCTAAATAATATCTCAGTGGAGCAAGCAGAGGAAGCAACTGATGTTATTACTGGTATGCTTCCCATTCCACCATCTATTGGTATAATTTTATTTGAACCTGGTGCAACGCATTCATTCATATCTAAAAGCTTTATTGATAAAAATAAACTGGAATGTGTGCCATTAGAAGTACCTTTAGGAGTCAACACACCTGCTGGATTAATAACAGTCACACTCATAAGAAAGAACCAACTGATAGACATTCAAGGCACATCATTTGTTGCAAATCTGCATGTCATTAGTCTATCTGAATTAGATGTCATATTGGGTATGGATTGGCTATCCACTCATGGGGTTAACATAGACTGTGAATGTAAGACCGCATCCATAAGGACATCGTCAGGAGACCGCATTCTCTATCGGGGACATAGAGCAAAACCTTCCTTATCAAGCTTTAATCTCCACCAAATGTCACCTCAAGGACTGTCTCTCATTCCTGTGGTTCAAAAATTCCCTGATGTCTTTCCTGAGGAACTGCCAGGCATGCCACCTGATAGGGAACTAGAGTTTTCTATAGAGCTTATTCTAGGAGCTACTCCCATAGCCAAAAGACCTTACAGAATGAACCCACCAGAGTTGGATGAACTCAAGAAGCAATTAAAAGAATTAGAAGAGAAGGAGTTCATTAGAGAAAGTGTGTCTCCATGGGGAGCACCTGTTTTATTTGTAGACAAGAAAGACGGTGGGATTAGGCTATGCACAGACTATAGAGACCTCAACAGTGTCACCATTAAGAACAAGTATCCTCTTCCAAGAATAGATGATCTGTTTGATCAACTTAGGGGTGCCTGTGTGTTCTCTAAAATTGACCTAAGGTTAGGATACAATCAGATTAAAGTAAGGATAGAAGATATAGAGAAGACTGCCTTTGTATCCAGATATGGGCATTATGAGTATACCGTGGTTCCATTTGGACTAACTAATACCCCAGCAGTGTTCATGAATCTAATGAACAAGGTGTTTATGAAATATCTGGATCAATTCATTATAGTGTTCATAGATGATATCCTAATCTATTCTAGAAGTGAGGAAGAACATAAGGAACATCTGAGAATCACTCTCCAAATCTTGAGAGAACATCAATTGTATGCCAAGTTCAATAAATGTGAGTTTTGGCTGAGTCAAGTGTCTTTTCTTGGACATGTCATATCTGGAAAAGGAATGGAGGTAGATCCAAGCAAAATAGAAACCATCAAAACATGGAAAAGACCTACCTCTCAGACTGAGATTAGAAGTTTCCTTGGATTAGCTGGGTACTACCGTAAATTCATAAAAGGTTTCTCCCAGATATCTGCTCCTCTCACTAAACTTGTCAAGAAAGACTGCAAGTATGATTGGACTGACAAGTGTGAGGAGAGTTTTCAAAAATTGAAGCAATCACTAACCTCTACTCCTATTTTAGCCTTGCCAGAAAATGGTGTAGAGTATGTAATATATTGTGATGCCTCTAAATCAGGTTTGGGATGTGTACTAATGCAAAATGAGAAGGTAATTGCTTATGCTTCCAAGGCAATTACGCCCCCATGAAGTCAATTACCCAACCCATGACTTAGAATTGGGAGCTGTAGTGTTTGCATTAAAGCTATGGAGGCATTACCTGTACGGAGCCAAGTGCATCCTGTACAGTGATCATAAAAGTCTCAAGTACATATTCACTCAAAAAGAATTAAATATGAGGCAACGTAGATGGTTTGAGCTCATTAAAGATTGTGATCTCTCAATCAACTACCATCCAGGAAAAGCTAATGTGGTAGCTGATGCATTAAGTAGAAAGGATCAATGCATTAGTCTAACCCTCCAAAACTTTATGCCTGAGATACTTAAAGAATTGGCTAAGATAGAAATTAACTTCGGTATATCCTCATCTACAGCCATGTTATCTACTCTCTCTATCCAATCAACTCTCTTAGAGCAAATCAAAGAAAAGCAAACCTCAGATAGTTTCATTCTGGAAGAAACTCAAAGGATTAAATCTGGTCAACCTTCTGAGTTCACCTTGGATAAAGAGGGAAACCTCAAGTTGCACAATCGCATATGTGTTCCAAATGATCCAGAAATCAGAACAACTATCCTTAAGGAAGCTCATGACACTTTGTATTCTATCCATCCTGGTAGCACAAAAATGTATCAGGATCTGAAAGAAAATTTCTGGTGGAATGGCATGAAGAAGGTGATAGCTGAATATGTGAGTAAATGTGACACCTGTCAGAAGGTCAAGGCTGAACATCAACGTCCCGTAGGCTTGTTGCAACCCCTCCAAATCCTTGAGTGGAAATGGGAGGATGTCTGCATGGATTTTATTACAGGCCTACCTAGAACCCAAACTAAAAAGGATGCTATATGGGTCATAGTGGACAGACTTACCAAGTCTGCTCACTTCCTTGCCATCAACCAAAAATGTTCAGCTCATAGGTTGGCCGAAATTTATATTGAATGCATAGTCACACTTCATGGAGTTCCAAAAACTATTACTTCTGACAGAGGTTCAATTTTTACCTCGAGTTTCTAGGGAAGTCTGTAAATTGCCTTAGGAACTAAGTTAAAATTTAGCACTGCTTACCACCCTCAAACTGATGGACAAACTGAAAGGGTGAATCAAATTTTAGAGGATATGTTAAGAGCATGTGTGCTGACTTTTAAAGAAAGTTGGGACAAATACCTTCATCTTGCTGAGTTTGCTTATAACAATAGCTACCAATCAAGTATCCAAATGGCTCCATATGAAGCTCTGTATGGTAGAAGGTGTAGGTCCCCCGTATGTTGGTACGAAGTGGGAGAGAAATCTTTAATAGGACCCGACCTCATCCATCAAAATGATGAGAAAATCAGAACCATTCAAGAAAGGCTGAAAACTACTCAGAGCAGACAAAAGAGCTACCGATAAGCGAGAAGGAATCTGAGCCCAACTTGGTGAATATGTTTACTTAAAAGTATCACCGATGAAAGGAATACACAGTTTGGAGTGAAGGAAAACTTAGCCCCCGATATGTTGGACCATTCAAAATTCTGGAACAAAGAGGTTCTTCTGCTTATCAAATAGAATTACCTCCTCAATTGTCCAGAATTCATAATGTCTTCCATGTTTCTCAACTAAGAGTCTGTCTCAGAGATCCCTCTCAAGCCTTGCCAAGTTTAGATATTCCTTTGCAACCTGATCTAACATATGAAGAGCGTCCCATTAAAATCCTTGAGACAGAAGAGCGTCACTTCAGAAGAGCTACTACGAGGTTCTGTAAGGTTCAGTGGAAACATCACTCCGAAAAAGAAGCTACATGGGAAAAAGAGGAAGAGTTGCGAGAATCTTACCCCCCATCTATTTAGGTGAGTCGGATTTCGGGACGAAATCCCTTTTAAGGGGGGTAGGATGTGAGGACCCTCCCCTTAACCCCCATTATCCATGCACATTAAGACATAAGCATTGCATTAGCATTAGGATTAAGTATTAATTATGCAATAGGAAGTGATCATCAAAACCTAAGCATCATTAGTCATAAGCATTAACAAGTAGCGCATGCATGTAAGGATTCACACCTGGATGTATTGCGAAGCAACAGTATGGGAGAGAGAAGGAAGTTTTGAGTGGTAAGTTGGTAAAAATGAAAAGCTGCAGCAGTAAAAAGTGAATCACCCAACAGCCAACACCTGGGAGATTCACTCCCCCTCACCAAAGCTCTGCCTTCAATGCAAACGTGAGAGCAGTGAGTTCAGGCCAAAAAGCCCCAGGAGAATGAAGCCAAGTGCATCCCCTTTTTCCACAACCAGTAGCAAAGATTCATCATCCCTTACCGCAATTCTCAACCAAAGCCCAACCTCATTCCTCACCACACCCAACTGAGAGCCATCAAAGAACTAGCCAGCCAAGGAGCAAGGAGCCAGGAGCAGCCGACCAAGGAGTAGCAAGTACCAGCCGAGTGGAACAAGAGGAGGAGCCGGGGAGCCAGGAGGAGAAGGCTGATCCAAAAATCTGCCCCTCTACTTCCTCTACTTCAACCCAAGCTCCTTCAAGTCATGAAACCAAGTACATCGTAGGACCTCTAGTAAGTGCGTTGCTGCCATTAGAGGAGGAAATCAAAAGAAGTAGCAGTAGAGCAAAAGAAAAGCATAGTCTCAGAATGTAGACTCATCATTGACTGTGGTCTCAAATGATTTGAACCCCGGTAGCTGGCAAGAAGCGTCCTAGTAAGCTAGTATCGTCATCCTCAACACCCAACCTAGAGCTCAAACCCATTTCATCATAGACCTTTACTTGAATCTTACCTCAAAACCACAGGAACCAGCAGATCCAAACCCTAACAACTACAAAAAAAAAATCAAAAGAGAAGTAGACCCCCAATTTCTGTTGAGCTAAGGTTAGCTCAAGAGCATATAAAATGCTTTGGCATGGGTAACCAAGTGGGGGAAAGAGTAGAGAGTAGGGAAGAGGAGAGGTGCCAGATCTAGTCGGTGCAGGAGGGAGGGAGTAGCAGTCGGCAGTAGAGAGGAGAGTCAGCCGAGTGAACCGCCAGGAGGAGAAGCAGGCGCCCAGGAGAGCAACCGAGAGTGGAGAAGCAAAGTAGTAGTGTTTCCAATAAAGACACTGGTAGTACTTAGCTGGGAGTAAGTTAAGTAGTAGTAGTAATGAGTGTTCCAGTGAAGTCCCCAGGAGCTGAGTGGTTCAGTCCCACCAATAGCACTTAGCTAAATGAATCGACTGAAGCAAGCAGTAACAACAGTAAAGCTCAACCAACGAGTAGCCGCTGAGTAAAACCAGAAAGGCAGCATAGCCCCCAGAACTTGGCCAAGTGCATAACAATCAAGCCAGCAGCCCTCCCAAAATGGGTAAACAGTGAAGGTATAAAGGAAGAAATGAGAATTGGGATACATACCTGCAGCATGCATCATTAACATTAGTATTGCATTAGACATAAAAAGGATATATATAAATAGAGAGTAGAGCATGCATGTAAATAAACAGATGTCAAAACAATTGCAAAAATAATAAAATTGCTAGCTAAGAATATTGGAATTGCTACTCATATATAATAAAATGCAGTAGATTAATATAACTTAATTTTCATGCTCAGAACAGAACCAGTCTTTGGACCTGAACTTAAATTCGAGCGAGGCCGAACCTCCATGTTTTGTTCCAGGCAAGCGCATTTCTATTGATCATATTTCTGTAAATGTTTTACTGCTTTCTGATTAAATTTCATCACTGCATTAAAATGTATATTTTAGAATAAAAAGGTATAAATGGAAGGGGGGTGGAAATGTAAGAATGGATAATCGGTGGAGTTTGGAAATGGAATGGTGAAATGAGATGATGGGAATGAGTTTGACTAGTGAATGGGATGGTAATATGATGTCAGTATAATTTTTGGGCTCATCCAACGAATGGAGCCGTGAGAGTGTGTTAATATGGGTGGGTAGAGGATGCCGATGAGAAGGGGCTTGCCGGTGGGGTCCTCTACGATAGGTTAGCATATAAGATTAATAACAACCTAATATTGAGAAATGAACTGTAAAGTAGTGCCAACCGCAGTGTGTGAAATCGGTCAGAAAAGGTTGTCCTGGGATGGTATTAGTTACTCCACATTGGGTAAGGTTGTATATCGTGCTGGGAAATTGCCGGTATGACCCAGGCGGATGGATTGAGAAATGTGCATTGAGGGCGGTATATTTGAAGCCCGGTGGGTACTATTGAGTACAACTGTACCGGAGGTGGGTTAACCTAGAGTAGGTGAGACCCATACTCAGTGCAGGGTGGAGAACTAATACCGGAAAAGGATAAACATTCTAGGGCATCTCTTGTGGGTGTCATTGTGTGTAAAGTGGCACGAACCTGCGCAGGGTAAAATCTTGAATTCAAGCCAGTCTTCAGGATTGGAGACTACAGATATCATGCTCACTATTAGTAGAGTCTTTTATAAATACAAAACTTGCAAACCTTTAATCAAAAGTTTATTTCTCTAAAAGGAATACTTTGGGGTGAGAATGGTTGTAGGAGGAAAGGGATAGGAAACTGGAGTAATGGAAAAAGTCATCTTCTGCATTCATTATTATTATGCTTGCTGAGTACTTAGTACTCACCCTTGCTAAATCTCCCCTTGCTTAGACGGTGAATTGCATGGATCGTCCTCTGAGGCCTGGGTGGAGGACTATTCGCAGGAGCAGGATTTACTGGAGGACGGTTACTACTACTACTACTATCAGGAGGAGTAGTAGTAATAGCCGGCCTCATCCCCGCGCTAGCGAGTCTGTTGCTAGTCATCCAGCGGGAAATAGGAGGTTTAGTGTTCTTTTGATGTAATATGACTTATGTAAGAACATGGAAATGTAATATAGCCGTGTGGCTAATGGAAGAAATAAAGCTTCCTTTTGTAAGTCTCTAATTATTGTTCTGCTGTAATACTCTATACACAGTGTAGTAACTAATAAAGCATCGGAGTGCCCGATGTTTTGCTAGTTACTGTGCTGAGGTCCGTATGATTAACTCTAGGTGACAGTGTTACCAGGGGTTAATTATGCGGGTCGCCAAGCATAGTGTATAAAAAAGGCAAAGACAATGTAGTGGTTGACGCTCTGTCTCGTGTTAGTCATGCCATGGCTTTGCAGACGACATCCGAAGTGCAACCGCTGTGGATTCAAGAAGTTCTAAATTCTTATGCCACCGACACAGTTGCACAACAGAAGCTTACTTCCTTGTCTCTGCATAGTCCAGATGAACATGGATTCAGTTTACATCAAGGGCTGATCAGGCGCTATGGAAAAATTTGGCTCGGCCACAATTCTGCACTGCATACCAAGCTTATTAATATGTTCCATGCTAGTGCCATTAGAGGCCATTCGGGGGTCCAAGCGACCTACCAGCGCATGGCTAAACTTTTTAACTGGACTGGGATGAAAAGGGATGTCGAAGCTTTCGTCCAACAGTGTGTTGTTTGCCAGCAAGCAAAAACTGAATGTATTCGCCCGGCTGGTCTTCTCCAACCATTGCCAGTTCCAGCTGCAGTGTGGCAGGATATTACCATGGATTTCATAGAGGGTTTGCCGTTGTCTGAACGTGCTAATGTCATATTAGTTGTGGTGGATCGCTTTTCGAAGTATGCCCATTTCCTCCCCTTACGTCATCCATTCACAGCACCAAAAGTAGCTCGTGTTTTTCTGGACCAGATTGTCCGTTTACATGGTGTTCCTTTGACTATTACCACTGATCGTGATAAGGTTTTTACAAGTTGTTTTTGGCACGAACTGTTCAAGGCCATGGATGCTAAGCTGAGCTTTAGTACTGCGCATCATCCTC
>JAYEVE010002003.1:0-13329 GCA_036346375.1 Guadua angustifolia
AAGTCAAATGAATTTAAAATCTGGTCGAACCGACGAGTGAATTCTAAACAAAAAGGACGAAAACCGCTCAAAAAGATTCAAATTTTGAGTGGTTTTCAGCGAAAACCAATGACAAATAAAAAAAATAAGAAAAAATGTAAAAAATTTGGGAAAAGCAAAAAAAATGTTGTAAAATTTGTAAAAAGCCATTAAATGCCCAAAAAATAGGAAAAATGTAAGAAATATAAAAGCAGTATGAAAAAACATGAAAAAAAATCTGGCATGATCTTTCCTAAATATGAAATTTTTTGATATGATCTTTGCTATATTTTAGATAATTGCAAGTTGTAAAGTATGCATTTAGAAATAATATGTAAACAAATAATCTTTAATTTCAATACTACTCACATATCAATCCAAGAAGCACAAAAATAGCATTCAATAATTACATACCAACACCATTCACATTTCAATACCTTTCATTTAAAGTAGGCATAGCTTTGTCGTTCTTCTATTGTCACACATATACCATGTTTAACCTACATGAACGGAATATTAGTAAAAAATTTCTTATGTCAAATTGCAAGCTATACAACAAAATAAATATAGAATATAACTAGTGAAACAGAGTACAATTTCCATACTAAAGTTTTGATAGTTCATGTATGTATACAACGAGAACTAAGCTTTTCAATATTGGATAGCATTAATGTATGAAAATATAGCATAACAAGATAATTTCAGTGCATGCAAATATTGCTACATGAACAAATAGTACCAATTTTTAGTCTGGTCTATTGCTACTAAATATACTTAAAAAATATTGCTACTAAATATAATTGAAAAATATTGCTACTAAATATACTTCAACAAATGTTGCTACTAAATCTAATTGAACAAGTATAGCTACTAAATATACTTCAACAAATATTGATACTAAATATTGCTACTTGAAATAATTTAACAAATATTGCTACTTGACATACTTCAACAAATATTGCTACTTGACATATTTGAACAAATATTGTTATTAAATATAATTGAACAAATATTTTTACTAAAATATGTTGAAGTAAATATTGCTACTTAACATACTAAAGCTTGTAGGCCATGCTTTCTTTTAGCTTTTCTATTATCTACAATTTGAATGGCTCAAAAACATCTCTAAGCTTTATTTTTTTCAAAAAAAAATATTCACATTAGAGGTCATAAAGTTATTAATACTAATTTTAGGAATTTTGGATAAAATTTTTCAATTTTTTTTGAATTTTTTGAATTTGAATTTGAGCTTCACTCGTAAACCGAGTGTTTCATTTTTTGAACTACAGCAATACAGGCGGTTTTCACCTTTTCGATTGTTTTTGGAACCCTGGGTTCTCTGCAAAGGTTTTGCACTTTACCCACATCACATGACATAATCATCTCCTTTTGCCTTTGAATAAACACACTTCTTTTGGTGTGTAGATAGAGAGATCATGACAAAGTTTTTACAATATTATGTCTTAACACAGTACTACCGTCAACATTGATGGGACTAGTTACCACATTCAGGACTCCCCTCTTGCACCATGTGAGTTCAACCATATAGTTCAAACTCACACCAACACTAGTAGTACCAAAACTAAGATATTACAAATTAATTAACTAGGTCTGTCCTATTCTAGACATGTAGTTGCATGTTTGACTCAAGTCAAAGGCTTGTAAGGTTATGTCCTTAGATTGACCGAGGTAAGAATTCCCAACCCAATAACCATGCAGGCCCACTTTGGCACATGGCCCCTTGCCACTTGTCCTAGTCTAAATTATTTACCACTCTAATTCATTATCATGCACCAGGTGCTATGAACAAGTCAACGCGTATGAAAAAAAACATCAAATAAATACTAAAATAGAGAACAAACAAACTCTAAAAATAAAATAAAATTCACCACTCAATATATCTCAATTTTAAAATTTTGTAGAAATTTGAATCACCTCAATCGGAGCTCGTATGAAGAAGACCGGGTTCTTGGAAGAATTAAAAAAACACCAAAAATAGAAAAATCATCAATTTCTTGAATTATTTTTCTATTGAAAAACCCTAATTATTAGGTCAACACAGAACTGAGCCAATCACATGCTGACACATGGCCAGCGCATGAACCTGGTCCATGGGACCCATCGGGTCAACGGTGAACTCGGTCTACTGCAATAGGTGACTGACGGGTGGACCTGGCCTACACCTGTGCTGACTCTCACTGATGCAAGCGATGATGCGGCAGCAAACACACAAATGGCACCCATGTGGCTAAACACAGCACCGATGCAATGGAAAATGAAGCGACTCAGCACCGACGCATAGCACGACCCGATGCGCGACACGCTGCGCAAATCGGTACCCCTCGCTAGATCGGACAGTGAGACTCACGGTGACAACCACGACAATGGTGCGGCGGCGCAACTCACCAATAGCAGAGACGAACACCTCGAACATGGCGGAACAACGACAGGTTGGCTTCGTCCTGGCACAAATCTAGTGCAAGGAACTCAGAGACAACCTCAAACATAGTGGACAAGGGCACAAGGCTCGATGGCAGCGGATCTTTGCAAAAAACCATGGCGACAGCGATCGATGGTGTCCGGTGAGCTCCCGTGCACAGGCTACAGCATCTCAGGTGACGAAAAAAAGGGCAAAAGGGGTGGCAGCTCACGGGGAAACTCAGGATGGGGTCCAAGCGCCTTATAAAGTCCTCGGTGACCGTTTAGGGCATGGAAACTACGGTAGTTACGATGGCAGCAGCTGAGTCCGAGCAGGACACGGCTGCAGCAACACGGCTTCATTCGAATTGTCCACGTGTCACACATCCGTCAGCTGTTGTCACATGAAACACAATGCAATCCCAACCACTTGTGCCAAACCGATCCAACAGTCAAACGACATTAGGGTTTCACGGCCCCCAATCTAACTGTTGATTCAAATAGATGGTTAGGATTCTAGTGATTTTGCGGTTTGGGCCAGCGTGGAACTGGGCTCACATAGTACTGGGCCTAGCCCAACACTATAGCTAGGATTCAAAACCGGTTCGAAATTCGCGGTACGGTTTTCCCAAAAACCGCTTGAAAACCATCAAAAACTAAAGGGTTAAAAAATAAAAAAAATTGATTTTTTTTTCAAAAGAATCGAAAACCATTTGGTTTTGAACGAAAACCACAGGTTTTTGTGAAAAACCGCTCAGTTTTGGTAAAAAACTGCTCGATTTTCACCGAAACCGACCCAACCATTTGAATGTTCTTCAAAACGGTTTTGAGCGGTTTTCAATGAAAACCACGGTTTTTCAAAAAACGTGGTTTTTCGATGGTTTTCAAACACATAAAGTTTTTCAAAATTTTAATTTTTTTAAATAGACCGGTTTACTGAGCGATTTTGGATCTTGAACCGGAGTGGTAAGGTTGAAAACCGCGGTTTTCACTAGTTTTGTGAACCCTGACTGTACAAAGATTTTTAAATAATTTTCTGATTTAAATTAATTCACAAAATTAGATTAATTCAAATAAAATAGTAAGAGTACCATAAAAATTCTAGAAAAAATTCTAAAAATATTTTGATGCAATTGGAACTTAAATAAAATACATTTATTAAGACTTCATTTAAAATTTACCATTATTTTAATAGTTTCTTATTGACCATAAATCAAATTAATAAATAACACAAAATAAGTTCCGTAAAAATTCAAAAAACTCACAAAATGTATAAATGGCAATATTAAATTAATAGAGACAAAAAATTAGGATGTTACATACTTTGGACGGTCCAGCACAAAAATGACCCTTTTGTAAAAAAAAACATCCTACCTATAACCCAACCTGTCATCAATTACCTTAGCCTAGTAGTTCAATCCATTACCAAATACTACCTCTCCCCTTCACCTCCTTCCATGACCCATCCGATGTAGTCACAATTTCCTCATACCATCGTCATCTCCTATCTCTCTCCTCTCGCCCTCCACCTCTGTTTTGTCCCTACACTACCACCTCCCCTGTCATCCCACGCTATCACCTCCTCACTATCACCCCCACCTTGGTGCCAAATCCAGTAACCTTCGGTTACATCGTCATTGGATACGGCCATGCAGCACGACAGCACCAACTTCGCAGATCGTCCCAAGGAAGAAGACACCGACGACCGGAAAGGAAGAAGACGGTGATGGCATCGGACCGCTATGATCCTTACCACCTCGGTGCTAGATCCAACAGTCTTTTTCCCTAATAAATAAATAAAATTTAGTTCTTTTTCTCTAGATAATTGTGTGTACTGGATCCTCATTGGTAGTTAACACTTGCTCCTTGTTCTTGGTGCTGTCCACGGCGATGGATCGACGACGGTGCCATCCACAACCCCCACACATCCAATAGGACAAGGAGTAGGCTAGCACGGTATGGTGTGCCCTAGTCCATGCCTAGGCCTCGTCGGAGGCGAGTCGGGCTAGGACAACGTGGCCTAGCTCCCACCTCTAGCTTCGACCATTTAGTTGAAGCTATTGAGCTCAACATCATTCTGTTGTTAAGCCAACCAATGAAATTTCATTGAAAACTAAAAGATATAACGTGGAATTTAGTTAAGCGGTTACAACATTATGGCTTATAGATTGTTATTGTCCAGAAATCGGTCACCATTGAGTGCAGTAGTGTTAGTTTGCTTATTAGGGCTAGATGATGGTCGAATTAAATTATGTCCATACCTATAGAAAGCTAAGTAACTTTCTATAGATTCCATAGGCACTATGCTTTTATATATGTGGCATTTTACAAAAATATATACGAAATTGTGAATCGTGCTATCTAATAAAACAACAGAATGATCTTTAGGGCTATAAATGAGGGGATAGATGAATTAATTTGAAAATGTGGCCACCTAGGAAATTGTAAGTAATATTGTGTGGGTTTCAGAACAAATATGATTTGCTATGTTTGGGATCATAAGCTTTTTAGTTATGGTCGTCCAACTGTCAGGACAGCAAAGGAGAAGATGTCTAGTTGGAGGAAAAATTTGGTCCGGGACTGTGCATAGGAGCGATATTGTTATAATTGATATTATGTATTGTTATGGCATGTGGTTGAATTGGTATTACCTATTGTTGGAGGTGTGACTTCGAGGTTGGTTTGAACCATTTATCACTCCGTCTAAAAGGCAAGTGCATGGTAAAATGGTAGATGAGTGGTTATTTTGTTATTTAATGATGATGGATGATTTATCATGGTAATCTATGAGTACTTTCATATCATTGTTTACTATTGATGATACATCCATAATAATTGGATAGATATAATATGATATTGATGATTCATACCTTGAAAAATAAATATGGAATTATATGCATCATGATATAGAGATAGATGACTTAAGTTACATTTATAGCCTACTTTTTGTAGGCAATCTCATAGGAGGAAACAAAAGGAAAGGACTACTATAGTAGGTACTCCATGGGAGTGGAGATGAGGTCTCTGTGTAGAAGAGAACAGGCTTGAGGTCCCCGTATAAAATAAGACCAGCTTGAGTGGACACCGACAGATGTTACACTCTGCTATACCGATATATGCTAAAGAGAAGAGACATGTGCATAAGCATTTACATTTCAACAAACTTATCCCTACTTATATGTATTTAGGTGAATAATAAAGGTGATATGTATGGGATGGAAATAGCACTATCACTTCACGTGTCACATCATCTACCAGAGTTATCTAGTATTAGTGATCATTATTGAATTAATAAACTATCTAGTTGGTTTAGTTGTTGAACTTCCATATTATAATAATAGTTATGTAAATTTAGTTGAACTTATATGATACTTGACAAGTTTAGTTGTTTAATTATTGCCTATGAATCTTTGTTCTTCGTCATTGCCAAAAGATAAAGATTTCTCCTAGAAGTACATGATCTGGGCGATCTTAGGTGTGTAGATCTGAGTATTCCCAAGCGCATGGCCTCATACGTTCTTGGTGTGTGCTTCCAAGTTTATTATTGTTTATTAATCATGTTCATGTTATCCTGCTATTTCTGATTACATTGGTCAGTATAGTTGTCAATTGATTAGTAAATATTATGTTAAAGTTGTTGTTAAAATCATATTAAAGATGATAAAAAAGGTTGCGGTAACATCTGGAGCACTCGAAGCGCTGGGTGTTACATTTTGCTTCACTAGAATGCATGAATGATGACTTTCTAAAGCGTTTACGGCGATAATTAACTAAGACATCCTAAATTTGTACCGTACATGCAAATGCACCCGCCAAATTAACTTTGTTTGCTAAGCGATGTTTAACTGAATGCCTGGCAGCTCTCTCTCTCTCTCTCGTCCTTTTGAAATCTTTGTTATGAGGGAAATTTCCTTTACCATTTACGGTTTTGGCCCACATTCAGTGAGAACTTGGTTGCAAAAAGAAATGAGGTTGAAACCTAGCGTATTTTTCTGTCGTTCCAATTGAACTGATGCATGGTCATAGAAAACTAAAAATAATAAGAGGAAAGATCTTATTAAAGATGAGTTAATGCTCTAGCGGATACAATTGAGGGTGTTCATTTCCACCCATCTGGCTTTATCCCTAGGACACAGTGTACCTTTTCCTTTTAAAATCAGAGTATATGCATGTTGGTTCAATGGAAAATCACATAAAAATTCCTAGCATGTGTAATGGACAAGCAGGCATGAGTGGCAGTGTGCCATTTGAGGGTAAAGTGGCATGAAACTATTTTTTTCTCGAAAAAGTGTAATGTTGTCTCGGAATTACGAGGTAATAGAAGCAATTAATTCAATGTCAACTAGAGTATTTAAGCAATTTTTGGGTTAGTTCAAGAAGGACTAAGCGAGATGGGAGTGTCAAAGTAGTAGTTTTGAATCAACAACAAAATTACAGAATTATCAACAAATTTACAAAGAACTAGATGGCAACATATGCATTCACACGGGCTAGCTTTTAAGATAAAGTATATATTTAAGCAGGTGGGCGGTCACACCGCTCATCGGGCGATAGCTCACATGGCGGCTGGCGGGCGGTGGGCGACATTAAGCCCCGCCACGGGCGTCGGCCTCCATGACGGCCTGGCGAGCAGGTGGGCGGTCACGCCCTGCTCGCTAGGCGACAAGTCCACATGGCGGCCTAGTGGGCCGGTGGGCGATCATGCCACGCTCACGGCGTCGGCCTCCGTGGCGACTGGCGGGCGAGGGCGGGTGATCGGGCCCCACTCGTCAGGCCACGAAGGCAACCAGAAGAATGAGGAGAAGGCTTCTCCTCGAAGTCTCCTTCCCCTGACACTGTCAGGTCATTGATTGCGAAGAATTTTGCTATCGACACGACGACGGCCCATCCCTCTAACACCTCTAACCAAACCCATCGTAGGAGCGTCATATCTCGGGCGGACCGGGCGAAGCCATGCAGCGGCATTAAATGGGGTTTGAGGGACAAGGCTACATCGACGGGTGTAATAAATGAGTCGTGGGTCGGTGTGATAAGACCACAATGATGGGTGTAATTAATGAGTTGTAGATCTGTATAGTGTCACCTTCTCACTTGCCTAGGCCAACCCCGTCTATATGAGGGTGCTCCGGTGCATGGAGAAGGGGGCCGAATCTAGAGAACTCACCCAAGCTTGAGACCAGAAGAACCATTGTAATTGCCTCCATATTTCCTCAACAAAGATCTAGCAGGATGTAGGGCTATTACCCGCACTAGGGACCTGAACCTGGGTACATCACTGCGTTCATTGATCTGTTGATCCCCGGGATCCCTCGCGCGAGAGTCTTTAGGGTTTCCAACCACGAAGACACCCTCTACCGAACCGTATCCTCCATCCTCGGAGTAGTCAACCCTGTCCGTTGACGGGGTCCTGTCCGGAATTCATATTGAAATCAAGTTTCTAATTTTTCTTTAATTTTTAATTTTGAATTTAAGTTCATTTGGACTGTACTTGACATGGACCCTTTCTTTTAATTTGCTAATTTTAATTTAATTATTGTTCCAATTTTTTATTTATGTATATTACATTGGAATTCATATGGAAATCAAATTACTATTTTTTCTTTATTTTTGTTACAAATTTATTTAAGTTGGTGTACTTGGCATGGATTCTATTTTTTAATTTGGGTCGTTATTACTTGGGTTCGCTGGATAGACGGTTAAATCTTTCTAGTTAATATGGGAATTTTCTCAGAATTTCCATAGGTATAGATACTTAGATTGCATCAATTACCAGTATGCTTCCGTTAAAAAAACATTAATTTGCTCTCGCTTGTCATATATTACCTCTCTCTTCAAGGAGTGCTTCAACACTTTCCTTCCTAATACAAGTTACATAAATCTTGAAGCAAGCGAAGAAGTAAGTAATTATCATCTACCATTCATTAATGTTTTAATATTTATGCAATTGTAAAAAAAGCATGGAAACACCCCTCTCTCTCTCTCACTCCACTCTATATGGTCTGCCTTGTGCCCAGGGTTTAAAAAATGAAATTCAAAATTCGCGGTATGATTTTCACAAAAAGGGCTCAAAAACCGTAAAAAACGAAGAGTTTAAAAAATTTTTAAATTGAAAAAAATCGAAAACCGCCGGTTTTCACCAAAAACCGATCCGGCCATTTGAATGTTTTTCGAAAATGGTTTTGAGCGGTTTTTCACGAAAAACCTCTCACATAATTTTTTTCAAAATTTTAATTTTTTTTAATTAGAACGGTTTACCAAGCGGTTTTTGATCTCAAATTGGAGCGGTAAGGTCAAAAACCAAGGTTTTCGAGTGGTTTTCGGCAGTTTTGTAAACCATGCTTGTGCCTGCATTCTCTACCTGCACTTGAAAAGTAGGCCGTCAGCGGCCATGAAGAGGGAAATGTTTTGGTACTGATACCAACGGATGGAGGAGTGGGTGCTATGGCAAGATTGTATGGTACCTAAGCAAATTTTAGAATCTGATGCTAGACGGTAGCATCTTTCTTTCTCCTCCTATCTTTTATATGAATATTTATTCAGGTGATAGGTTCTAAAATATTTGGTATCACATAAACGCGATTGGGGTTAAAGTAATAGTAGCTAATAATGATATTATGGAGAAAAACATGCACGCTTTAACATCTACTTTAGATTCTAAGGGCAGTACAATAAAACTATTTTAGCTTATTATTAGCATGTACATGTCAGCTTTGTTATATATGGATGACGAGGATTGAGAAACCTCTGACAGGCCAACGCATGGTCAACAAGGCTCTTAGCTCGGGCTCGGGACACGGATCCACCGATCACGACCAAAAGCTGCACGGCCCCTGTTGACCTCGAGCTGGTGGACAAGGATTCGGCTCCCGGCAAGGAGGTCTAGCTCAGGGGCCAGGACGTGCGCCTACTCGACAGTTACCAAGACCTTGAATGCAGGAGTTGAGGCAGTCGTGGGCGGCAGATCCGGAATGGTTATAGCCCACTTTCAATGCGCATGAAGCCACTCCTCCGGGAATCTCTCCCGGCCGATTCTGGTAACGGCCGGGAGGGGTATAAAACTCCTCGAGGCGAGCGTACTTGAGGCAGACACGACATCAACGCATAAGCAATAGGACAGTAGCCATAAACAGTACGCTCAAGCTCGAGCTGTAGACCACCTCTGTACACAAGAATAGTGAAGTTCTCCGCCTCAGGGCAAGACTGGAGTAGAGCTATTACCCTTACAGGGGCTTGAACCATTATAATCTGCTGTGTTCCACTCTTTGTCTTTTTCCCCCGACCAATATCGCAGCTGCGGGACCCGAATATGCAAATCCGACCCTCAGTATATCTTGCACTAGTCCAGATCACGCTTAGTGCACACAGGCTCAACATTAGTGAATATCACAATCATACACAATGTATATAAGATAAAAGACATAATATATTAAATATTACGGTTGTATGACCTCATGGTCAACTTACTTAACAATGCCTCATAAGGCTGAACAACAAATTGAATCATAGCGGAATGAAGACGAGGTAACCCCTCAAGATACCACAGTGCAACCGACAAGGCTCGCACCCTAAACATTCGCTCTCTATGGTACTCCTTCTTCAAAGACCGATGATGTTTGTAGGCAAGGGTGAGTATACAACATACTCAACAAGTTGTGCATGAATGCAATCCTACTATAGCTATATGCAAGGCTTATTCCAAAGGAAAGGCTAAGTGGCTCATAAGCGAAGAAGCAAGATTTTCAAACATAAGCAATATGTAGATTGAAAAGACAGTAAAACAAATAACAGTAATAGATAGATTCAGTATTTCTCATGTAAACCAAGTTTTCTCATCCTAAGTCAAGATTCAACTTTCCATGGCAATCTGCCATCCATCCCAAGTTTTCAAAAAGAATCTAAACTACCCTTGACTATAATCCCCGAGCTTGCTCAATACCGTGAGCACGGCTATCCGAATAGATTGTACACTCTGCAGAGGTTATGCACTTTACCCACACGACATGATACCTCCTTGTGCCTGGCCAACAGCACACTTCCTTTGGTGTGCCGGCAGAGAATCATGACAAAGCCTTTACGATGCTCCATCTTAACTTAGTACTACCCGCTAAGGTTTCAACACTAAAGGGTCTGAAAACCACAACAGGGCCCCCTCTTGCGCCATCTGGGTTCATTTAAAAGGATGAACCACTCCACCACGATAGTACTCAATCCAAGACTTTGCAAATTAGTCAGCTAGGCTGCCCCATAACAGACATGTGGTTGCATGATCGACTCAGGTCAAAGGCTCGCAAGGTGTCCTTATGGTTTGATCAAAGCAAGACATACACATACTCTTTGCCTATCGGGCCCACCCAGCATCCCGCCTTGCCACTTGTTCACCCAAAATCATAACCACCCAGCTTGATTACCAAGCACCACGTGCCATCAACAATTCAATATCGTTATGCGTGACATCCATTGTCAACACAACTCAATCTCATCGTGTGACCACACATGATACACAAATTCAAAACATTGTTCCATATTCCATTAATCAAGATTATTTATCAAAGATTCAAGTACATGTGATGACGTGGCATGGCTAATTAAGCAATTCTAACTCGATCTAATCCTCCATGTTGATTTCATTATTAACCAACTATAGTAAACCAACCTAGGGTGACAAGTGGATCATGGCATACAAATAGCAAGGTAGAGTGTAATTCAAAGGGTACGATAGCTAATCCTAAACTTATGTTGAAATCATTTATACACATAAAATAACAAGTGATAAGGTAAATCAAAATAGCATGCAATCTAGTTTATGGGTGCAACATGATCAAAGCACAACTTGCCTTCGTTAAACTCCTGTTCCTAGTCTGGAAATAATTCCTGAGCTGAGAAATCCTTCCAAGCACAAGACAATTCAACGCTCACGCGAATCGAGAGAAAAGCAAATAAAAACCAAAACCAAAGAGCAAACAAATTCAAAAATTCAAATAAAAGCCACCATTAGAAATATCTCAATTTTACAAATTTTTAGGAATTTGAATCACCTCAATCCGAGTTCGTATGCACGAAAGTTATAAGGTTTTGAAGTTTGAAAATCCTGAAAAATACCCTAAATTCACAAATTACAAATTACCCGAATTATTCTTATAAAGAAAAATCGTTTTCATCGCGTCAGCTGACACGTGCCAGGCTCGTGCCGCTGACAGCGGGTCCCACGTCGTTGACGTCAGCGATTGACGCAGCGCCCGAGCGACGCCACGCCAGCGCCACGCAAGCGCCACCTCAACCAGCAACCTGACGTGGCGTACATGTGTCGACGGAGCATCAATCCACGTTGGCCGGCGACGCGCGCAGCCCTATGGTCACCGACGGCGAGTGGCGAGGGCACTGCCTTACTCACCTCAACGTCGCCAACACGATGACGCGCTCGGATTCGGGTTTTGAGTACTGGTTCGTCGTCGGCACGGCTTTCTTCTCCGGCGGCGATGACCTTCGCGACGACCTCCTCTTCGGTGGTGCTCGTGGAACTCCGTGCAAGACGAGATGCGCTGAATGCGGCGAGTTCGAAAACCTGTGGGCGACTCGAATCGATCCTCCGACGGCGACTAATCGACGAAACACGCCTTGCGGCGGCGCTTCGCGAAAGCTTGAATTCCGGTGGCTACGCGGCATTTCACGTGCTAGGGCTTGGAGTTTCTAAGGCTTGAAGGATTGCGCACCCGGTGCCTCCTTTTATATGCCGTGCGATGGCCGGATAAGGCAAGTCCTAGCGCAGAGTCCATGGCGGCTACGCCATGAATTCCTGGAGTCTGGCTCGGACTCAGGTTGAAGACGACAACTGGATGAACGACACGTGGCGCATCAGATGGCTAACCTTCATGCACGCGCTTAGGGCTTCCAAATCGGTAGGGCTGACATCGGCCGTGTGATTCCGATCCGACGGCACTCAATAACTCTACCGATCCGCACAGTGGAATGGGCTGGGCCCAACACTGTTCACAGAGATTTCCCAGGATTTTTCCATTTAAATAAATCCGAGAAAAATGTTTGATTTATTCGAAGCATTAAAATACTCTAAAAATTCTAGGAAAATTCTCAAAAATACTTTGAGATATTCTGGACTCAAATAAAATATTTTTGACAAAATTTTATTTTGGGTTTAGATATTTATAATTAATCTTCAATAGAAAGTAATATTAGTTAATTCAAAATAATTCAAATAAATCCCAAAAAATCCAATTAATTTCAGAAAATTCTCAAAAATCATATTTAGCAATAAAATAATATTTATTAATTGAGAAGCTAAAATTTTGGGATGTTACAAACCTCCCCCCCTTAACAGAATCTCGACCCCGAGATTCAGGGCTGACTAGAGAATAGGTTTGGGAATTCTGCCTTCAGATCATCTTCACGCTCCCAGGTTGATTCATTTTTCCGAATGATTACTCCATTGCGCTCTACAAAAACGAGTGGACTTGTTTCTGGTCCTACGCTCCATCACATCCAAGGTCCTGATCGGGTGTTCCTTGTAGGTCAAATCTTCCTGCCGCTCAATAGCCTTCAACGGCGTTTGCTCAGCTGGCACTCCAAGACATTTCTTAAGCTGTGACACATGGAATACATCATGCACACCTGCCAACGACTCTGGCAACTCTAACTAATAAGCAACCTCTCCTCGGCGGCTTAAGATCCTACATCGTCCAACGAACCTGGGTGCAAGTTTTCCCTTGACATGGAATCTCTTAACACTTTCCGGATAAATCGAATACTAGATCATGGTGTCCTCAAGTATCATTTGCTTAGGATCTTCCTATCCGGCACACTGATTTGACCTTAAATCCTCAGGGTATCCTAATCACTCAAACTTCTACTTCTTGGCTAAGCCTTCTTCTTTTCTTAACT
>JAYEVE010002017.1:0-12382 GCA_036346375.1 Guadua angustifolia
CATCCGAATTATGTATATATGATTGTGATGATCTTTGTAAGTAGCTTCAGAAGCATCTGGATTGATGGAAAAGATGCAAGTATAAGAGCACGATTTATTCGTTAATATCAATATGATTCCAAATACACGATTCAAAGATGGCCATTCGCTATATAATTGATGACAAGAATGTAATCATGTCTACTTTGGCAATATGGAAATAGTTGTATGTGATTGCTCTCAGATTTTAGGGTTTGAATTGAGGATTAGAACCTCCACTTCAACCACAAGATGCCTATATTCTCGTTAAAGACAACTTTCCTAGAAGATACAACAAAGTGGCACGCATAAGAGTCGATCAATCGAACCGACAAGTGAATGTCAAGAATATAGATATATCATGCATTTGCCTTTAACATAATAACTGGTGATAAAGAGTTTGTCACTGCACGGTTATGTTACCAACCGCTCTCGATATTCATCGTCGAGAGACGGTTCTATTGTAGAACCGTCTGCGTGATGTCATTAATATCGCTGCATTTTTTCTATTATAGAACCGTCTCGTAATAGTTTAAACATCGCTGCATCGCTTCTATTATAGAACCGCTCAGGATATGTCATTACTGCACTGCTATATTATAGAACCGCTCGTGATGTTATTTCTTCTATATATCTCCCGCTGCCAGATCCATTCATTCACTGCGCCAAACCCTAAACCTTTGAGACGCTTTTGCCCCAAGGCGCCTCCCCTCGCTGCCCTCCCTCCCGGCTGCTCCTGCCTCGCTGCCCTCCCGGCCCCCTGCCCGGCTCACGGCCTCGGCGTCCTCCCTGCCCCGCCCCCTGCCCTCCCCCATGGCCCCCTGCCCTCTGGGCTCCTCGGCTCCTGCGCCTCCCCCAGGCCTCCTCCCGGCCCTCTCTCGGCTGCTCCTCCTCCCGCCGCTCCTTCAAGCTTCAACCGTGAGTATTTCGGGGACTAGCCATCGAGCTAGAGGCCGCTCGATCCGGGAGGCACCGCCTCGCCATTTGCTCTATTTTTCGCGTGTTGCTCGCTAGTTAGTGAGTTCTGGACACTTTCTCGATTATTCTTGACTTGCAAAGGGGCCAACGATCCATGCTTGGGGACCTTTGCGTGGGCTTAATGTTCAAGGATGATTTAGGGATGGAATAGACTAATTGTGACAACAAATCTTAGCAAATTAATTTCACTTTCATATATATATATATTTGATTAGTGTGAGTTCTGCAAGATGTTTGTTTTTCGTTGTTTAGAGCAAAGAGCTAAGAATTAGTTAAAATGTCTTTGTTCGCTGGATAGGAGCGTATGGTGCCGTGGTTGTACATGTTCATATGTGAGATGGTGCCGTGGTTGTACATGCCTGGTTGTACATGGTCCTCGAATAAAAATGGGGAAACTTTTTGATCTAAAATATATATATATATATATATATATTTGATTAGCTCTATTGCAAACCTGTCTTTATATGCTTAGTTAGTGAATATGCATATAAGATAACCAATTGAGTAGATTTATACTTAACCCGCCAAGTATTAAATCATATTGAGATAAAGTTGTCACAATCTAGTCTATTACTTGTCCATTGTATGCAGGAGGGCCTTTTAAGGCAACCCGACATCTCGAGAACATTCAAACAATCAATATGAGCTTTATGCTAATTGCTTTATTCGTAATACCGTATATGTTCATCATGTGAGATCCCGAGCTTCGCTCAATTATTCTGTCTAATCGCCAAATGGTTGAATCCATATGTATTTTTCTCGCTTGTCTCGCTGTGTGGATGTCCTAGTTTTAGGGAGGTGCAGCTAAATTTTTATTAAGTTCGCAACCTAGTTCGCTAGTTCGCTTCTTTTGCTAGAAGGCTAATAACAAGCCATCTAGGCTAGTTCTTTAAAAGGCTAATAACAAGCCATCTAGGCTAGTTCTTTGAAAAGGCTAATAACAAGCCATTTAGGCTAGTTCTTTAGATGCAAGTATAACAAACTCATTCACTCTAATGTGATTCTATTTGTTCTTCACTTTTAGTTCGCCTCAAACTATTTTAACTTGTAAAGAAGATGTCGCCCTCTAATCCATCGCCCCAAGGACATGATGTGGCCTCAAAAGAAGGATCACTCCACACGCAAGAGGACCAAACAAAAGGCCAACAGATCGATATACCATTACAGTAGATCGATCCATGATGGGGCCCCTAGAAAGCCAAAAGGCGCGTAATGCATTTCGAGTATGTGGGATAGTAGGTCGAACGGGTTCCGATCACGCTTATCTTCCCGGAGGTTGGTGACTATTGAGGCTCGCAATGCCTTGCTAACGGAAATTTTTTCATCATTCAACATTCCAAGAATCCGCCCCTAGTGCGACGTGATGCAATCGCTAGCGCAGAAAGGCATGGAAGACCTTAAGCATACGCTTTACGAGACTACGCCAAGAAGGATCTCGTTCCATACTCAAGTATGGGTTCATTGATGAGGACACGGGAGGCGTTGTTGGGATGAAGACCACGCATTTAATTCGCGGCGCCACAAGGAAGAAACAAGGCCTTGCAAGCAAGGAACACTCACCCCCACGCACTCTAGATCGCCGCTACGCGGGAAGAGAGAGCAATGGCAGTGGAGGACGAGGAGGGTATCGCGCCATTTCCATCGATCACAGATGAACGTGCTGTAGATCAAGAAGAGCGAGAGCGAGGTCGATGCCACGCCCTCCGCAAATCGCCTCTCTTCAGAAACCTCATGGACGAGGAAGTCTCGCCAACGCTCGGTAATATATAAATCGAACTACCAATTTTACGTAATTAGTCCATGACTTCATAAGTGAAATAACTTGTCCTGATCTTGCAGTAGCGCTGAGTACACAATCGCGGCGATGGATCTTTTTTTCCCTGCATGAGAGAGAAAGATGCACCGTCCATAGCCTTGGGAAACAAGGAACACCCCGTCGCATAAGAGGCAAAGGGTTTTGTTCCATGGAAAACTGGATTCCTGCATTTACTTCCACATATACCCAAATAAGAAGAGAACTAGAGCCGAGCGCGAGTCAAATCTTATAAAGAATTTGGAGGACAAGTTGAGAGGAGAGTTGAGAGAAGAGTTGAGGGAGAACTGAGAGAAGAATTTCATGAAAGGATACGAATCCTCGAGGAAAGGCTCACCAATCAAGAAAAAATACTTCACAAGCCCCTGTATATGTCCGCAAGTCACCCCAATCGCCTCAGAAGAGCAAACAGGCATCCGCTCTCCAAGTGACCAAGATGAACATAGCGGACTTATCTCAGATGTGACATTACATGGCCACGCAAGGCAATCTCCAAGTGAGAATTAGCAATGGCACTGCTCCTCCGGACGCTGGGGCATGGCGATCCATCCCCAAAGGGGACCATGGTGCACGGTACCATCATAGCGCCGGTTTCACCAAGGTCAATGTGGACGGGTGTTTGATAGTTTCAAAATTGTCGATCTACGTAGCCGCCAAACGATGAGATCGTGAAACTTGGGGATGCCATTGGCACATTCATCCAATGGCCTAGCAATGACATCTCTCGTCGCCTTCCTCATGCAACAACCGCGACGATCCGATTCGCTTATTGTATCATTGTTCGACTGGCATAACTAAATCAGCAAATGAGAGCAGACTCCACTTGATATACACAATGTTGACCTCTTTCCTACCCATTCCTCTCCGTGAAGGGTTCATACAAAACAAAGAAAGGCAAGGGCAAAAGAAGAAAGAAGTCTCAAGAAGAACAAGTTGACTATTCATCTGCCGAGTTGAAGCTAAACAATAAGCTAGGAGAGTCAACATTAACGAAAGGCAGCGAATTCACTTAGTATACCTTGCCAACAATTGCATAAGTGGTATCTCCAAGAAGCTGGAAAGCCGAGCGTGAACGCATAACAAGTATCGCCGCTAAGTTCAAGTATGAACATCTATTCAACGACTCACGGGGGCTTCTTCACTGGTCGATTTTCTCGACTTGTTCCATCTCTACAACCTCGACGCCATCGACGCCGACTCATAAGAAGCTGCGGACCTTGTAAGTGTGTGCTATCACGTCTACATTCGCCTAATAGTGATAAATGTCCTCCAATATATATATAATCCGCTTTTGTATATATAGATACATGCAACTTGAAGCGACAAAGAAGAAACTATCGATCGGTTTCTCTAACCCACATATAGTCTCAAAGCAAACAATGGATGATGATATAAACATGGTCGAAATACGTGATAGAGGCATTGCTAGCACAAAAGGATAAAGAATTCATACTTATACCCCATAACCTGTGGTAAGTGCTACCACATGCTATACTTTGGTCTCAGACTGCACACAACTCGCTTTTGTTCATTGTCCATTGTGATATACCCGTAGGTATCATCGGTTCTCATTGTAGTTGAACCACCACAAACCGGTTAAGTACCTTGATTCCGACGTGGCGGAAACCACGACTTGGTACCTATCGCAAAATTACTCACCGTAATCACGCTTCCTACGCATATGGTCGTGTAAGTTGTTCCGTGTTTATATTGCTATTGGAATGGCTTAGGCTAACCTTTTGCAATCTTGTAGAGCGCTCAAACACGTGAAAGATTGGACTAAACTACAACATGATTTGAACTTTCCGATCCGATATATACAACAATTCTATATCAAACCTCAGACAGGACTCTAGAACTAACTGTAGGTTTTATTTGCAAAGTACTACCAAGAAGGTCCGGAAATAACCTATGTGGATTTTATGTTTGCTACAACATGCAAACCATCGTCGCTAAAGAAAGTAGCACACAGATAAAATCCTGCTGAGTCAAGCCGATTTGAGCAACATTAGAGGGAGAGTTTGTTTCTTCCCGCTCACCAAGTAATACATAAAAAGGCGCTGCTCCATTTGCCTTATAAGTTCTCGAGTTGTACAATTGTCAAATGGTATTCATTAATTCGAAAATATGTCAAAAACTTCATATGTTATTCTTGTTTGTACGATTCATTGTATTGTCACATGATATTATCCTTAATACATATTTGCTCATCTTGAATGCAACAACTTAACAATGTCTTGCTTGTTGAACTAGATGTTTTCCTACACTTTTCAGAGACCTCCATTATTTATATTTGTTGTCCAAATTTCCATCTGCACACATGGTATTCCTCATCAATATTCGAGACATGTCATGATGATTCTTTGCAAATGTCATCATAGACTTGATATACATGAGCGATCTTTGGATGAATAGATAGACGGATGTTTATGATTGAATAGCAGGACAGCATAAGAAGACATTGCTTATTATAAGGCCGCTTTCTTCGCCAACCATCGCCCTATAGGCTTACTCCGCTTTCTTTCTTCCATTCAAGCCGGTGTTCCAAAGTCCTTCCGGCATGGAAGACCCGACTTGCAATCACATTTGTTCAATCTTTAATTACCCTACCTAAAGTAATCTATAAAGTACATCTATAATTTTTACCAAAGTACTATGTTCGATCTCCCAATCGCGGGCACGACGGTGACGCCGAGATCGAGCATGTCGTCCGGCTTACTCGCATCTGCGCCATATACGGTGACCTCAAGCAAAGCCACTTCATATGGCATGAAGCAAATCACACACTCTAGTGTGTCCTGCCTCGATGGAGAAAGTCGTGGTTGCTGCCGCCGCCATGGCGCGTCATGCTCTTGGTTGATTTATTAGTCGAGTTCCATCAACATTATCGTAAGAAGGGGGAAAAGCGCTACAAATGTTTATATTTTAAGTCTATCCCGATCGGACAAACTGTTGCCTCAATGCATATAGGAAGTGCGATATTCAATTATAACATCTATAACCGGTTGTGCCTTTATAAATATCAAGTAGAAATATTGATGGAAATTTCAACAACACCATAACTAATGGAGGTCTCTGGGGTGTGGGAAAAAAGGTCATCACAGCATTTCTTATTTGGAACCGCTCAGTGATAATTTCATATCACGACGGTTATAATTTGGAACCGCTCAGGATAATTTCATATCACGCATTTGCTCATTGGAAACCGTCTCGGATAAGTTAATATCATGCATTTCTTATTTGAAACCTGCTCAGGATATTTAGTTATCGCTGCATTTGCTGCAAATGAGAACCGCTTGTGATATTCTAATTTCACTGCACGGTTTATTAATACAAACCGCTCTGGATATATATTTTCTGCACGGTATATAGAACCGCTCTCGATGATCTCCTTCATCACAGACTTATTGTTACCGACGGTTCACAAAACTGTCTCGATGACGCTTATGAACCGTCTGTGATGAAGTTTTCTGTAGTAGTGTTTCCCCTTCTTATATGTCGATCATTTGTGGGACGATGCTCAATGTACTTGCATGCTTTTTAGGAGCACTCATTTACTCGTTTAACAACGTGAGTGTTTGTCTATAATATTTGCTGAAATAATTATTTATCACCTCAAAAAAATACTTATTTATGCTAATAGATTTCTTTACCCATTTTTACCAATTAATTGTTTGGAGCAAATGTCAGTGATGAGATGGAAAGCAAAAAAAAGTGAAGTGGCCTAGTCCATTGTCTTAAACCAAAGGAACCTAGACTGCACAAACAACAAGCAAGCAAAATTCTCTTGAACGCCATTTAAAGTATTGCACAAGGCATGGAACAAAAGAGTACAAGAAGAAGATTAGGAAAAGAAATAGAAAAAAAGAAAAGAGAGAGAAATACATCACAAATCCATGATCACAAACACTTTGTATAGCAGCCCAATTAATTAGGGGTAACTCTTATCTACCACCACATTGTGCTCCTTGTGAGTAGCGCATGGCAAACTCAGACTGCTCAAGGGTGAGGTTGGAGAGGGAGAGCAGCTCCCTTGCCCCCTCCAATCCCCTGAAGCTTGGAATGTTGCTGGACCCATCCAGGCCAATGTGGGCCACATGCTACACATCTATGGGGAACCCAATCTCTATGTTCATGTCCATGTCCTCATCTTCGTCACCCTCAAAGATGTGGGACAAGCTCTTGATGAGCTTCCTCGATCCCAAAAAAGGAAGTCACGCCTAGCCATCTCGGTTCTCTTGGTCGGTGCACTTCGCTTGACAATGGTCCGCATTCTCCGCCTCGTGTTACACCTATGCGCGCTGCGGTCAAAAGATTTTTTTTAAAAGTAAGCCATTGTATCAAATGACTCTACCAAGAAACAAAATTTTATACTATATATTAAGCAAATAGGCCTCCGAGTTCACAAGATGCCTCGACCTGCCTATCGCTTAGTGTAACAATACATTTCTTGATGAAATTTTGCTCATACACACAAAGAACGCCACTATGTACGACGTATGCATGAATCATGGCAACAAGATTTGATGCATATTCAAGGAGGACCTATATTTACCTGGAATTGGAGCACCATGGCTTGTTGCAGCTTGTGCTTCCATCTCCTCGAACACTTTCTCGCTGATTGGCGTCATCCTTGGCTGTGGAGAGTGTTGTGAGTGCCTCAGTTTGGTCACCCATAGGCCATAGTATGGGGTAGTTAAAATTCTCAAAAATTACCGTAAGAAGGGCAAGTGAGATTTAAATTTTACAGAGCAGAGAAGCTCACATCCCTACATATGATAATTTTTGAGAATTTTTAGAACTTGTGCATATAGTTTTACTTTACTTCTTTTACCGCTAAACTAATCGATCTGTGTAAGATTTCCAATTATACCGTATGATAGTAATTTCTAGTTGTATATATAGTAATTTCATGTATAAAAATAGTAATTTGTTTTACCAACAAGAAAATTATTATTAATAGCTAGATTTATATCATATTATTTCTCTCGCCATCAATAAGCTACTAGTGAAAACCATTTATAAATCCGAACTATCAACAAAAAGATATGGCTAAAGTAAAGAAGAAACAGATTAATGTACAAACTACAATACGCATTAACTAGTTGTATTAACCAATGCATTAACTAGTAACTGATTCGGTAGTAATTGCATTTGTTGTTCTATAGTAAAATGTATTCGTGATTTACTACCGCATTGCTAGCAATTAGTATGGTGTGCTTCTTCTCCGACCGAAGTGAATAATAGGTATTCTACACTTGGGAGTATAATAGTGCTACCATATATACATATATGTACATACATGTATGCATATATGCATATGTGTGTGTGTGTATATGCTATTCTATAGCTACATGTAGAATAGTATATTCTATACGCCGACCAGTTTACGCAGTCCAACCGAAATGAATTACACATATTTATTACTTGCACATGGGTGTATAGACCATTTATTACTTTCGCTATCAAAGACTAGTTAATACATTTTGCAGTTTGTACACGAATATGTTTTCCCTTTGTTTTAGCTATATCATTTTATTGGTAGTATCGATTTGTAAATGGTTTTCATCAGTAGCTTACTAACGATGAGAGGAAAAATGATATATCTCCTATTAAACAAGAATTTTGCCAACTAATAATGTAAATTACTATATCTATAACATGAAATTACTACAAATACAACTAGAAATTACTATCATACAAGATAATAGTAAAATCCAACCATCGATAATACATAGATCAATCATTTTGGTAGTAAAGTCTATGAAAACTATATCCACAAGTTCTAAAAATTCTCAAAAAATTAGCATACGTAGGGATATGAGCTTCTAGCACTCTATAAAATTTGAATACCAAACTCACGCTTTTGATATATATGAAATTAACAAGCGCTAATCGCTGATGAATAATAAATTTAAACTCAGGTCATCGATATGTGGGTCTCACATGTCATCAACATACACCCGGTGCAATCGAGTCCACCGACATACTACACTTGGTGCATAGACCTTGGTCCTCATGTCCGTGATTCGATTTCTTTTTATTTAATTTAAACCATGTGAATATTCCTTGAAATATTCTTCTTTTCCTCTCAATTTTAGCATTTTACTTCCTAACCAAATTTTCATAAGCTCATTCTCCTTAGTAGAGCTCCAACCTAATCAGCTTTAAGTTTCTAAATTCAGCTTAAAATCAAGCTCTACCTTATAGGACCATCTATGATCAATTTGAATTATATTTTTGAATTATTTTGTATTTGTACTTTCTCTCTCGTTAAACGTCGATGATTTTGGGAGTCAATTGCTAGAAATGAAGACAATGGAAACTAAAGACTAAGAGAACAACAACATAAATTATAGCTAAGGTAAGTTATAACCTTGATCATATTGAACCTATGTTTGTAGAAATACATTGTTTTATATCAAATTGCATGCTGCTTCTATATCAATGTTATATACTGGGAGTAGCTAAGGTAAGCTCAACAAGTCACTATATGGTTTGAAACAGTTGGGAAGAATGTGGTACAACTGACAAAGTGAATTCCTTCTAAAAAAGGGATACACAAACAATGATGATTGCCCATGTGTCTTCATAAAGGAATCTGCAACGGGATTCTATATTATATCCGTATATGTTGATGATTTAAATATCATTGGCAACTCTAACGATATAAATGAAACATGCAATCACCTAAAGACGGAATTTGAGATGAAGGATTTGGGTAAGACCAAATTTTGCTTAGGTTTACAACTTGAGCACCTTCCCTTAGGAATTTTAGTGCATCAATCAGCCTATATCCAGAAAATATTGGAGAAATTCAATATGGACAAATCATATCCATCTAAAACACCTATGGTTGTTCGATCTCTAGATATGGAGAAAGATCCATTTAGATCATGTGATGATGGAGAAGAGATGTCAGACCCAAAGTTCCTTATCTCAAAGGCCATTGAGCGCTTATGTATCTTGTAAACTGACTCGACCGATATTTCATTTAAAGTGAACTTACTAACTAGACATAGCGCTGCATCAACCAAACGTCATTGGACAGGTGTAAAGCATATTCTCAGATATCTCAATGGCACAAAGGATCTTGGATTATATTTCAAAGAAATCAAGATCCCACTATGATTGGATACACTGGATGCTAGCTATTTATCGATCCCCATAATACCGATCTCAAATGTGCTTTGTATTCTTACATGGTGGAACAAATATTTCATGGAAGTCTTCTAAACAGACTCGAGTAGCTACTTCCACTAATCATTCTAAAATTATTGCACTATATGAAGCTTCACGTGAATGTGTATGGTCACAGAATGATTAACCACATACAACAATCATGTGGTATTGGTTCTATTAAATCACCTACAATTATCTATGAAGATAATTTCGCTTGTGTTACACGATGTCGTGGAGACCCGCTTCGATTTAACAGAACCTCCATGTGATTACCGTGCTATTCCCTCGATCAAGAGCTAGCACTCACATGTTTACAACAATTGGAAATCACAACCATACAAATAATAATTAAGCGGAACGATTACATAAATAAATGTTACAACTCGAGGAATAAAGCAAAGAAGGAAGCAATGTCTCGTAGTTTGCCCAACCATTCTCAAGCAGTAACCGACTGTGCATAAACTCCGCATGTAAAATAAATCGCTTCAAGAAGAACCAGAACCCAAGCATTTAAGAGAGACTCACAACGCTAACTCAACCACCTACAATATAATTAGCAAGGGTGAGTATTTTACATACTCAAGAAGACTTGAGCAACACCTATCATATATGCAAGCCATTTCAAAGGAGGCTACTACAGCTTGATTTGCATAAAGTTTAATTTGCATTTGTAAAACAAGTTATTTGCAAACGGAATTTATAAGAGCAGGTTTAATTGATAACAAATAGATACAATAAGAAGTAATACTCACAATTTCATTGTGAGTAGCTAATAATCCAAACCATAATGTCCATCAATACCATTTCTTCTAAAAAAACAACAGCATAAAACAAGTTTAGACCAAACCCATTTGAAAACAATAAAACATCTAGCATTGGAATGAAATCACCTATGCTCGCGATCGCGAAGCAAGCTAATTAATTAGATTTAAACTCGCAGAGGTGTACAACTTTACCCGCAATGAATGATCAACTTTGCCCGACACACTTCCTTAGGTGTGACGCCAAGAAGACCATACATAGTCATTACATTACTTAGACGTGGCTTTGGTCCAGCCCGGACGTTAACCCCCGCCAGAGAACTAGAAACACACACCCAAGCCGCCAGCCCACATTCACACACCCAACACAACGCTTTAAACACGGCAGATGTGACATCGCTGCATTAGCAAGTAGACTCGACCGAATACCCTGGCCGTGGTAGTCCCGACCGAAAACTCGCGGGTAAAGCTCCCGCCTACCAATGAACAAAGCCATGTCTAAATACATAACAAGCTATGGCTAACCCATCCTCACCCTTGTGGTTTGCACGGAAATCTTGATCAATAGCGCCCCATTGCTCGGTCCTTAATCCGACACACAGGCGATACTCCACCCTACACTACGTGCGCTTTTCGCAGACAACCGCTATTGCTAATAATCGCCCTCGATCAAAGCATAGTTTCATTTTGGGTTTTAATCAAAGTACCCACCAACAACAAAGGATATTTTCAAGGTTTTCGTGAAAACAAATATTGATTTGATCATGAACATTGCTAATTCTAAAGCATGGCTAAGCAAGTTAAATATGATCGGTATACCCATGAAGACATTAAGTAATGCCTAACCCTATTCTCGTGGTTATCAAGGTTCACATTTCCATAATCTTCAAAGGAGGATTACAAGACAACAGTATAACTATCAATCCACAAAATAGCAATTTACGTAAAGTAAACGCATGCATAAAACAATTTGATGCACAAAAAGGAATATAAAATATCGGCTCAATATGGTCAAAGGATGCTTGCCTTGCTTAATAGACTTATCACGACGAAGACGGGATTAAGGATGACGACGACGACGAAGCTAGAGACGTCGGGTCTACACGCCGAACAACGGAAACAACGCAAAGCAACTAACTTCAATAAGAGCGAAAGAAATAGAAAGCAAGAACAAATAAACTCTGATAAAGAAACAGGGATTGCTCTTTTTATGAATTTATTAATCTTATTTTACAAATTCAAGATGCAAGGATTGGTTGGATTAATAGAATAAATCATTAGTCAGAAGGTTCATTGATTTACTATTCATAATATGAGTTTCTCGCAACTTTATTACTTACGAGCTTTGCTAATCAATGAAAAGTCTTAAGTGATCATATAAGTTCATGAGTGATTAGTTCCTTTACCTCAAATTGATTTCACTTAGAATTAGCTTTGTACAAGTTAAATCATCTCGATTTAGGCTACGGGCTTATTTTACATGATGCTTGAGGAGGTTCTCGTATTTACAAACTTCGCAATTAAAGTCCAATTGTTCTTTCTACCGAATCTATGAATATGGTCATTTAGGGTTATTCACTATTTAGATTCAGATGCAAAACATGATGAAATATGGTTATTTCTTCATAAT
>JAYEVE010001619.1:0-15522 GCA_036346375.1 Guadua angustifolia
TGAAGTAAACCTACAAAACATTCTACCTTCCAGAGTACTGAAAAAATGCCTCTTCCAGCTAACTGTCCTCTACTACACAACTCACAAGAGAAGGAAAGAGAAGCCCTACACGGCCTAGAGCAAAGCAAAGTGATACCAAGACAAACTTGTACAGATGCTCAGCGGAGATTAAGCAGCAGACAAAATTCTCTCATCATCATTCATCCCACCCAGGCCGCAGACAGCTTGTTGCAACTGAGTCATCCTCCGTTGGCTGTATAAACGCAAAACAATCAACAAATAGCTGAACTATATTTACCATGGAGGTATCTACAGAAGGCTTGAGTTATTGCTCTTGATCATTATTTCTTGTTGTGGATGGAATCTCGAAAATGAAACCGGTTTCTGACAACAAGGTTTTCTGCAAGCAGAAGGATGGAAGTCTTGATAGCTTCAGCGTTTGGAGACACCGACTCTGGAAGATTTGGTAGGCAGGTGGGTAGATGTTCACCATGCTCTTCAGGGTGAAAATAGAAGAGCACTGCTCGACAGAAAATAAACCTGCCGATGGATAAGAATTTCTGTATAAATAAACACTGCACATACAGAGGATCAGCAGTGTCCACAGCGCAGGAAAAATAAATGCAGTATGTAATACAATTGAATCTAAATCCATAAAACTGAGAAAGCTGTCGTGGATAGGAAGGTGTTCCTACTTCCTACTAATCAGCTGATCGATCTTGTATAATTCCTATGCACCTTGTCCTTTAGGAAGGGTCATCTTTTGCTTCACAGAACATTTAATCCAAACAATTACTTCACACAACAAAATTTCCACGAATAATGGTTTTAGAACTTTTTTTTTAGAGCAAGAGGGAAGCTTTCTTCCACTTCATTCATTCCTTTTTCCAGAGCATAAGCATGTTTGAGGTTGAGGTTATAAGTCGTTGCCTTGCTGGCAACACAAGTTTTTGTTAGAAAAAAAATGCCTTTTAAGTCGTTGATGAACTACAAAAGAGAGAGGATACAATATACAACACAATTTATCTAGCTAGCTGTCCATATTGCAATGTTAGGGTTGAAGTTAGTTAGTCCCATTAATATGTATGAAATAGTGGTTCCCTACACAAACCGTGGGCACATCAGCTGCTGCAAGCCTGACTGCCTGGTTAGCAACCCCTATCAGATGTTGTTTGGATGGGCTGGAATAGACCAGGATCCTGGCCCACCCATGCAGAAGGTGGACTAACTTCCACTTCCTTCCACATGGATGGGACGAAATTCTGGCCCAACCAAACAAGGCTTCAATGTTCCTAGTCTATCAACACTGGACTTTTAGAGCCGAGTAAAAAAAATGGCATTGCACCGAGCAATTTACAGGAAGCACCACAACGGACAAGCCATTTTCTAGCAGTTCATGTTAGATTACTATTTTCATACATAGGGTGCAGTTGGCCCAACTTTTAACACCTTAATATGCCAAACGATGGAAATGTGATGAATTTTCAACACAAATGTTTTTGTTCTCTCCAGCCAAAGGAAAATTCATGCTAATAGAATGAACAGTGAGTTCATGCTTCATAAACCATATCAATGTATTAGATGATTAAAATCAAGATACTTTTCTATATTATGTTGCTAAGCTAACTGTGCAACTAACTGCCAGATACTCAAGTACATGGAGTGTGGAAGATATATGGAATAAGGTACCTGAGAATAAGGCGCCTGAGAAATGGATCTGGTAAAATTTGTCCCCAGACAATGTTCAATCCAACAGACGTGCAGAGGGTTTCTTCGTATTGTTCGAAAGCAGAGAAAAGAATGTTTTCCGCATTACCATATGTATCCTGAAACCAAGACAAAAAAAAATCAGACCATGGAAAATAAATATTTCGGGAATATTCAAATCTTGAAACAAAGAACATACGCTGTCTACGTCAGAAGTTATCCCAGCTAGTTGGCAGAAGGCTTGCATCGGAGCAGTCAGGAAGTATGTAAATTGGCTTCCATTACCCATAGATTCTGCACCAGGCATGGTTGATGCTATCCTAGGAGAGAGAAGTAAGGCAGCAGGCTCTCCCTTCTCTGCATTATGTATGGCCTGGCAATTATACAATCAAATGATAATTCGTTCAAAGAAATTTGTTCTGCTGTATTGTTACAAACAGAATGAAGAAAGAACCACTCCAAGAAATTAAGACTAGAATTCGTTATCAATTATAATGCCAACATTATGGAAAAAAGGAGTAAAATGCACTCCAGGTCCCTAGACTTGTTGCTAGCGGTCAAGTATGTCCCTAAACGTTCAAAATGCACATCTACTCCCTAAACTTGTTCAAGAGTCTCACTCAAGGTCACAAACACACATCTTAGCACTAGCTCCCTGATATGGCCATGTTAACAATTCCAACGGGGCAAGTTGACCATGTGCAGCTAACACGAGAGGGTCCTGGCATCTAAAAATTTGCATTTTAGCCCTCTGTAATTTTCATTCACACTCCAAGAAAAAACTGTAGTTATGGTCAGAGAACCACTCCAAGAAATTATGACTACAAGTCATTATCAACTGATACAACTTTATGCAAAAAGAAAATGAAGTTAAAGAATTAACAAATCCATAGGATGGCTTCACAGGCTACTGACATTTGCAAGTTTGGGTGTTTTCTGTATGAAAAAAGGTATAGTTAGATTTCATCTATACAAAGTAGATGGAAAAGAAGAGAGATCCATAATACTGACTTCACTGCCAACTAGAAGCCAACGTTGTCACAATATGCTACACATCAGTCCCTACATATCATCGGTGATGACAATCTGACACTTTTTTCAGTGGAGACCAAGGAGTCAGTGCAGATACTTGTAGTACCAACATAACTATTGCAGATGCTTGTATTCCACTCTACTAAGATCAATGTAAGGCCACTTAAAACCAAATGAGAATGTCAGAACCCTTCAAACCAAATGAATACAATAAACCAATAATATGAGCTAAAAAAGGGGGAAAAAAGGAAAGACATATATCATCTGGTCATAAGGTTGAAAACAACAGAATGCTCATGGTAATGATTTTTCTTCTACCAAGCCAAGATCAAGTTCTGACAAACCTGCCTTGAATGCATGGCTACTTTCGCTATCAATTACAAGGAAGAGTGGATATCTTGTAAATGGAATCAGATCTTCTGGATAAAGATTGTTTGGACCTGGCAAAATGGCGATCATGTCAACATGAGCAAATGCAAGCCATGCCATCCTCACAAAGACAAAAAAAATTATTTCATAAATTTAGCCATCCACCAATCTAAAAAACCATAAGAAGTGGACTTAATTGAATATTAACATTACCCTGAGATATAATTCCGCAACACAATCATATGAGAAGGCAGAAGCTTACCTCCACTTCCACGAGGACCAAGCCATACATGATTATCTGAACCAGTATGAGAGTTTGGCTTGTCAATCGGAAAAGCAGAAGGAACCCTTCCATGTGATGAGGAGCTAGAAGCATACTTTTGACATTTGTTCTGGTCAGCAAAGCCTGAAGGGGATGACAAAAGTTTGAAGGGTAACAACTAATCAAAACAAGATTGCAATATAAATTAGAATGTCAGATAAAAAATTAACCTGATGCTGATATATATATGAGTAAAATGCTATCTTGCGAAAGCTCCTCGCAGATTGTTGCAAGAACCTGCAATCATGGATTTATGATTTATCACTATGAAAACAAGGTTCTGGTGGCAAAAGAGAAAAAATGGACCATGCGGATGACAAAAATATATGCCGTCTGTCTATGTCACTCAAGAAGTCTGTGGTTCATAAGATCTATTAACACAGTGTCATGCATATATTACCTTTGATATTCAATTCTGCTTTCATCGTATAACATCCATATGCCTATGTACAAGGAAACGTGTTCTAAAGACAGTATTATCGGTAGTATATGTGCAATTTGGCAAATGGCAATGCCTGTGTTCAAAACTCCAGTATTCAATTCTGCATTCATCCTATTCTTATAAAAAAAAGAAAAGCTATTAACATTTATATGCAAATTGTCAAATCATATGAAATATCAAGCTCATAGATATAAATATATCTCAATGGATCGCAGCAAACAACCACAATGCTAAGCAGAACTGAAACATTGCACAGCTGAAAATCTTTTCACATTTATTCTGTCAGCATAATGATTATTGAGTACACCACAAAATGCACGTAGTTCCACCACTGCATAATTTGGAATGTGCAAAAGCAGCCTAATTATGCAGCAGGAGTGGAAGAAACCCATGTTGCAGCACGAGTGCAGGAAACCCATTCTTTCTAACTTAATTGTGCTTAGTGTAGTATTAATTTCTCATCTTTTTGTTGCAATTTTTAATGTGATATTGTATTGTTTTTATTACTTGACCCACCAATTGATGCATGATTTTGAATTTTAGACAATACAAGCATATTTATGCATAGCATTTCTTCAGTGTACAAAACACAAACATCAACCATACTATCTGCATCTAGTCTGCCTGATGGTGAGCATGAGGCATCATTGTCTTTCTTCAGGACAGCAATTTCCTATGAAAAGTGCATGTGATTCTAAATATTCTCATCTGCCTCCCTACAATCACGCAAACATAGAACTTGAAAAAGAAGAAGAAGAAGAGAGGAATAAATTGGAGAAGCCACCTACAGCTAGAAGATGAGAGACTGTAGGATGATATATAATTGCTTTTTGAGGATTTGAAGGAAGACTTCCATCAGAGATTTCTGTAGAAAGGTGAATATCAATCAGACCAGAGGGTCCACTCTGATCACTTATAGTGCCATTTCTCTAAGTTCTTTAGCAGCAATCTGATAAGACCCAGTGGGCTCCCATTCCAAACACTGTAGCATTCTGAATGTGTCCAAAGTTAGCTCTGTGAACTTGACCTGCATTACAAAAATTCTGTCAGGGATTTTTTCAACTGATCAACATATAATCGTTCAACACAAGTGAAAAACTAGTGGAACAGTAAACTATTGATGAATGGGAAAATATAGCAATGTAACCTCATTTCGGTGATAGCTTGTTAATACAGCTTCCTTCAGTGTCAGCACTCTTTTTGAATGGAATCTTGCAATAGATGCAAGGTTCGATGGATAAGAATCAAACAAGTTGTCATATCTAAGTGATCTAGATCCCTTGTATGCTCCATCAGCTTTCAAGAATCTCCCAAGCTCTTGAAGCACTTGTTTCCATTCCTTGAAGTTGGTTTTCTAAGAAGTAAGAATCCACAATGTTGTCAAGAAATAATTAAACGATAAGTGCATCAGGCTGAAATCGTGCCCCGCTTTGCTGGAATGAATGAAATGGAAAACCAATGGGCAAAGCAAGTAAGACACACACAAACAAAGTTCACACATCATAAGTTCCACAATGCCAAGCTTTCATTTAGCATAGCAATAAATCATTCATTATTCACCCCTCATGCATAGGTTCCAACTCATCTTTCATTAATCAATTGAGCACGTAGAGAATGACGTGTTAGCCTGTTCCTGATAAGCAATAGCACTCATAAAATTGCCCTAATTTATACTTCGCTTCCCTTTGTATCCAGAGAAACCTCCAAATTGTCAAACCAACTAAAAGCCCATCTTTTGTCTCTAGTTTAGAGGATCGTAAATTTCAATTATCATCCAATTTACATCCAAAATTCCAATTCCCAAGGGCCAGAAACGCACTACTTCAGGGGTTCAGAACACCAGAAAAACACCAAATAATAAAATAATTATCATCTAAATCTATTGTCATGACTCATGACCACAATCCTTCTTGCTTCCTAGTATCAGAAAAAACGATTCAAGTGACCTGCAACCAAGAAAATGGCATGGTAATTGAAACTGAATAGCACCAAAAAAAAACTCCTACTTTCAGTAGCAATCCAACTCAAAATCCCTAACTTGAAAGTTCCTTACAGAACAAACAGCACCGTGAGTAGCACATCTATCAAAACAAATGGCGAACACTAACTAACGAAGGAAAAAATCCCAAGTTTTGTTCGCTAACTGAGAAGGCAAACATCTCCTTATCCCCAAAAGCTATGACCCTAACACATCATTTAACTCAGGCTCCTCAATTCAAAGCAGGCGAAGCAAGCTTCTTACGGGGTATGCGGACTTCGTTTCCTCGACGAGCGAGCGGAGGCGGCCGACGAGGTGGTCCACAGCCTCGGCCCGTCGCATGAGCATGGCGACGACGAGGAACCGGGCGAGGAACCGCAGCTCCTTGTACCGGATCAGAAGGCCCTGGTGCTTGTCGCCGCCTCCAGCCGGGGCTGCGGCGAAGTACCCGCGGCTATAGATGGCCTCGTAGAACACGTAGGCTCCGACGAGCAACCGCGGCTCGGCCGTGCGGAGGTAGCGCGCGTAGTAGAGCTGGCCGATCCGGGAGGCCACCTCGCCGATCTCCCACCGGCGGAGCCCGCCGGCGACGAGCTCCCGGCGCCGCTCCTGCTGCAGCCGCCACAGCCGCGTGTACGCCTTGAACGCCTTCCGGCTGTGGTGGTCCCCGCCGCCGTAGAGCGGCAGGTCGCGCGCGCGCGAACTTCCGGTCCGCCGCCTCCACCAGCGCCTTGAACTCCTGTACGCGCCGGAGGCCTCGCCGTCGGCCATCGCCGGCGACGAGAGGAGGGCGCTAGTGTTTTTTTTTGTTAATTCCCCTATCGATTTGGGCGAATGGGAGGACGAGTAGGAGGCGAGGCGGTGGTGATTAGGAGAGGAGAGAAGAGTAATAAAAGCGAGAGTTCGTTCGAGAAGAGATAAAAAAGCAGTCGACCAGTACGGGGTGGTGAGCTGTTATAAAACGCTGTCATTTGGGGTGCCTAATTGGGCTCTTATGGGTCAATCATTTGAACTTTGTTTAATGGCTTCCATTCTGGTTCTTCATTTCTTCAATGGTGAGGTGCATGATGACCAACGTTAACATGGACTGATTTAGAACACAACAACTTCAAGGATTTTCTCTCTAAAAATATTGTCAAAGTTCATTGTTCCAAGCGGCAAGTCTGGAATTAATTGAGCCAGCCTACCCTACCGCAAGAAGTATACGACCTCTCACCGATTTAATCCCAGTGATTTCTCTGACAAAATAGAGGAGTTAGACTGAATCGCAACTTGGAGCAAGCAATCTGTACATTTTGCTTTTTGAGTTTTGCAATCTCCGGCATTCTGGCTAGGTTCTCAAATGGCTAAATTAGTAAAAAGACAAATTTGTTGCAACAGACAACTCTCGCCTAGTTTTCTTTTCCATCTTTGGCTCCGAAAGCGATCTTGTTCGAGAAATCCACGTTGCTTGAGATGAAACTGAAAAGGACATGCAACAAGAAAACCAAAGGTATGTGTAGTCTAATAGCGCAGAGAATTGACTTGTGAATGCTTTTGTCAGTTATGTTTAACCTCCTCGACTTGATTCGATGTGGATACTCATTTGAGACCTAACAACAAGAACCAAAGAAATGCCAAGAGGCCCAACTGATGAATACGATGCCGATGGAAAGGATTCTCCCATTTCTTCTGGGACATGAAATTCAGCAGCTGCAACTTACCAGTGTCTCGCTTCTCACGTGACGTCTGATTGGCTGCGACGCGCAAGTCGAATCGAGCGAAATGTTTCAGATGATGGCGCCATCCTTGTACACAAGTTTGACGTTGGTTGTTCAATAACCCAAACCTTTATTCCCTGTCAGGCAGGTGGCCAGCGATTTTCATGTCTCGTCAGGGTTTGGTGAAGGAATAGCAGTTATTCTGCAGTTAGTGACGCCTATTCCAACCAACACAACTGCCTCCTTTTTTGAAAAAAAAAAAGGGGGGGGGGAAAGAAAAATTTAGACTAACACAACTGCTCTGTTGTGAGAAGGCATCTCGGAATGCACAACTGCTCTGCTGTGAGAAGGCATCTCGGAATAAGCTTGTCTTTTGAGAAAGCGAAGACTCGTTTGTTCCTGATGGACAATAGAATGCTTCTGGAACCTGGAAAATGCTTTGTAATCGGTAGTAGTATGGGATGTGAGATGTGTGTAGTTTGGGGCAAACCCTTTTTGTTTCCTTCCGAAGACTTACCTTCGCTACTTCTGTGTTATGGGCCTGGATAGAAATTCTCGTAGAACAGAGAGAAAGAGAGGGGAAACAGACGAAAAGGGATAGAGACAGATGAACTTGATCAAGAAGTAAGGATTCTGTTCATCCATGCCTTACACAACGCCCACGCCAGTATTTAAACCTCTCCCCACCACAGCTTACAGGTGGGCCAGCTTACATCCGCACACACCCAAACCACTCGCACCCATCAGACGATACACACTGTAGCACGACCGACAACCACACAGATACGCACACAACATACCCCTCCCCTTAAATCGCGGCTTGACCCCAAGCCGGTGCCGTCGGAAAACGCTGGAACAGAGGCGCCCTGTGTTCCCAAGTGGCCAAGTCCAGAGGAAGTCCCGACCACTTAATCAAGATTGAAGGAATGACCCGATCACCTTGTTTGATCCAGCGCTGCTTCAGAATCACTTCCGGAACTGGTTGCTGCGATAAGAACAAGCAATGAACTGACAGTTGAGCGGATGTAACGACTGAAGAAGGAATGTGCCGCTTCAGCTGGGATACGTGAATAACAGGGTGAATTTTACAGTCCTCAGGCAGGTCCAACTTGTAAGCCACCTGACCCACTCGAGCAAGGATCTTATAAGGGCCATAGAAACGAAAAGCTAGCTTCTGATTACTGCGAGTTGCCACTGAAGTCTGTGCATAGGGTTGCAATTTCAAGTAAACCTGCTCACCAACTTCAAAGACCCGATCAGAGCGGTGCTTATCAGCTTGGGCTTTCATGCGAACACATGCCCTTTCGAGATGTTGTTGCAATAACTGAGTCACCCTTTGACGCTCCATCAGCCACTCTTGAACATCCTTAACAGCACAAGCATTGGAATTGGAAATACCGAAATGGCGCGGCGGAAACCCGTACAAGACCTCAAACGACGATCTTCCCACCGCTGTTTGGAAGGTGGTATTATACCAGAACTCAGAAAGCGAGAGCCAGTCTGACCACTTCTTAGGACAAGCATGGACAAAGCAACGGAGATATGTTTCTCAAGATCGATTCGATCGCTCCGTCGGCCGTCCGTTTGGGGGTGGTACGCTGAGCTCATATTCAACCGTGTATCAGACAACCGGAAGAGCTCCTGCCAAAATGAACTCGTGAAAACCTTGTCTCTGTCAGATATTATAGCATGCGGCAACCCATGGAGCTTGTATACATTATTGAAGAACACTTGAGCCACTTGTAGAGCCGAGAAGGGATGAACCAAAGGCAAGAAATGACCATATTTAGAAAATTTATCGATGACAACCAAAATGGTAGTAAACCGGTGAGATAAAGGTAAGCCTTCTATGAAGTCCATACTGATAGTGTGCCATGCTTGAGTTGGTACTGGTAAAGGCTGCAACAGTCCAGGCATTTTGATGTGTTCGACTTTAGCTTGTTGGCACACTGAACATTCCTGCACAAACAGCCGAACTGTCTCCTTCAACTTCGGCCAAGCAAAAAGGGCTTTGATTTTATGATATGTGGCATGAACACCGGAATGGCCACCGATGCCACTGCTGTGGAGAGCCTGCAATATGTGTTGTTGCGCTAGAGGATTATTACCCACCCAGATGCGCCCTTTGTACCGAATCACCCCATCAGTCAAAGCAAACCCTTTGTCATTACTGCCAGTGAGACACAACTCAGCATACAATTGGTTGGTTGCCTGATCATCTTGATACCCAGCTACTAAATTCTCGAGCCAAGTTGGTGTACAGCTAGAGACTGCCTGAACTTCACCTTCAATGGGTTTACGAGACAAAGCATCAGCCGCTGCATTGAGGATGCCCTTCTTGTATTGAATCTGGAATTGTAAACCTAATAACTTCACAAATGCCTTCTGTTGCATAGTAGTGGTCAGTTTTTGCTCGGTCAGATGCATAAGAGCTTTCTGATCCGTCTTGATGATGAACTCGCGATGTTGTAAGTAGGAGCGCCATTTGGACACCGCTAACAGTATCGCCATGCATTCCTTTTCATAAACCGACAGTCCTTGATTTTTCCGGCAAAGAGATTTACTCAAGAAAGCGATGGGGTGACCCTCCTGCATCAATACAGCTCCGATTCCCTCCTTGCTGGCATCAGTCTCGAGGACAAATTGCTTGGTGAAATCAGGTAGGGCCAGCACCGGTGCATGCACCAAAGACTGCTGTAGAGTGCGAAAGGCCTGCTCAGTTGAAGATGTCCAATGAAAAGGAACTCCCTTCTTGAGCAATAAGGTAAGCGGTTTGCAAATAATATATGCCGTCTGTCTATGTCACTCAAGAAGTCTGTGGTTCATAAGATCTATTAACACAGTGTCATGCATATATTACCTTTGATATTCAATTCTGCTTTCATCGTATAACATCCATATGCCTATGTACAAGGAAACGTGTTCTAAAGACAGTATTATCGGTAGTATATGTGCAATTTGGCAATGCCTGTGTTCAAAACTCCAGTATTCAATTCTGCATTCATCCTATTCTTAGAAAAAGAACAAAAGGTATTAACATTTATATGCAAATTGTCAAATCATATGAAATATCAAGCTCATAGATATAAATATATCTCAATGGATCGCAGCAAACAACCACAATGCTAAGCAGAACTGAAACATTGCACAGCTGAAAATCTTTTCACATTTATTCTGTCAGCATAATGATTATTGAGTACACCACAAAATGCACGTAGTTCCACCACCACATAATTTGGAATGTGCAAAAGCAGCCTAATTATGCAGCAGGAGTGGAAGAAACCCATGTTGCAGCACGAGTGCAGGAAACCCATTCTTTCTAACTTAATTGTGCTTAGTGTAGTATTAATTTTTCATCTTTTTGTTGCAATTTTTAATGTGATATTGTATTGTTTTTATTACTTGACCCACCAATTGATGCATGATTTTGAATTTTAGACAATGCAAGCATATTTATGCATAGCATTTCTTCAGTGTACAAAACACAAACATCAACCATACTATCTGCATCTAGTCTGCCTGATGGTGAGCATGAGGCATCATTGTCTTTCTTCAGGACAGCAATTTCCTATGAAAAGTGCATGTGATTCTAAATATTCTCATCTGCCTCCCTACAATCATGCAAACATAGAACTTGAAAAAGAAGAAGAAGAAGAGAGGAATAAATTGGAGAAGCCACCTACAGCTAGAAGATGAGAGACTGTAGGATGATATATAATTGCTTTTTGAGGATTTGAAGGAAGACTTCCATCAGAGATTTCTGTAGAAAGGTGAATATCAATCAGACCAGAGGGTCCACTCTGATCACTTATAGTGCCATTTTCTCTAAGTTCTTTAGCAGCAATCTGATAAGACCCAGTGGGCTCCCATTCCAAACACTGTAGCATTCTGAATGTGTCCAAAGTTAGCTCTGTGAACTTGACCTGCATTACAAAAATTCTGTCAGGGATTTTTTCAACTGATCAACATATAATCGTTCAACACAAGTGAAAAACTAGTGGAACAGTAAACTATTGATGAATGAGAAAATATAGCAATGTAACCTCATTTCGGTGATAGCTTGTTAATACAGCTTCCTTCAGTGTCAGCACTCTTTTTGAATGGAATCTTGCAATAGATGCAAGGTTCGATGGATAAGAATCAAACAAGTTGTCATATCTAAGTGATCTAGATCCCTTGTATGCTCCATCAGCTTTCAAGAATCTCCCAAGCTCTTGAAGCACTTGTTTCCATTCCTTGAAGTTGGTTTTCTAAGAAGTAAGAATCCACAATGTTGTCAAGAAATAATTAAACGATAAGTGCATCAGGCTGAAATCGTGCCCGCTTTGCGGAATGAATGAAATGGAAAACCAATGGGCAAAGCAAGTAAGACACACACAAACAAAGTTCACACATCATAAGTTCCACAATGCCAAGCTTTCATTTAGCATAGCAATAAATCATTCATTATTCACCCTCATGCCTAGGTTCCAACTCATCTTTCATTAATCAATTGAGCACGTGAGAACGACGTGTTAGCCTGTTCCTGATAAGCAATAGCACTCATAAAATTGCCCTAATTTATAGTTCGCTTCCCTTTGTATCCAGAGAAACCTCCAAATTGTCAAACCAACTAAAAGCCCATCTTTTGTCTCTAGTTTAGAGGATCGTAAATTTCAATCATCATCCAATTTACATCCAAAATTCCAATTCCCAAGGGCCAGAAACGCACTACTTCAGGGGTTCAGATCACCAGAAAAACACCAAATAATAAAATAATTATCATCTAAACCTATTGTCATGACTCATGACCACAATCCTTCTTGCTTCCTAGTATCAGAAAAAACGATTCAAGTGACCTGCAACCAAAAAAATGGCATGGTAATTGAAACTGAATAGCACCAAAAAAAAAAACTCCTATTTTCAGTAGCAATCCAACTCAAAATCCCTAACTTGAAAGTTCCTTACAGAACAAACAGCACCGTGAGTAGCACATCTATCAAAACAAATGGCGAACACTAACTAACGAAGGAAAAAATCCCAAGTTTTGTTCGCTAACTGAGAAGGCAAACATCTCCTTATCCCCAAAAGCTATGACCCTAACACATCATTTAACTCAGGCTTCTCAATTCAAAGCAGGCGAAGCAAGCTTCTTACGGGGTATGCGGACTTCGTTTCCTCGACGAGCGAGCGGAGGCGGCCGACGAGGTGGTCCACAGCCTCGGCCCGCCGCATGAGCATGGCCACGACGAGGAACCGGGCGAGGAACCGCAGCTCCTTGTACCGGATCAGAAGGCCCTGGTGCTTGTCGCCGCCTCCAGCCGGGGCTGCGGCGAAGTACCCGCGGCTATAGATGGCCTCGTAGAACACGTAGGCTCCGACGAGCAACCGCGGCTCGGCCGTGCGGAGGTAGCGCGCGTAGTAGAGCTGGCCGATCCGGGAGGCCACCTCGCCGATCTCCCACCGGCGGAGCCCGCCGGCGACGAGCTCCCGGCGCCGCTCCTGCTGCAGCCGCCACAGCCGCGTGTACGCCTTGAACGCCTTCCGGCTGTGGTGGTCCCCGCCGCCGTAGAGCGGCAGGTCGCGCGCGCGCGCGAACTTCCGGTCCGCCGCCTCCACCAGCGCCTTGAACTCCCTGTACGCGCCGGAGGCCTCGCCGTCGGCCATCGCCGGCGACGAGAGGAGGGGCGCTAGTGTTTTTTTTTTTTGTTAATTCCCCCTATCGATTTGGGCGAATGGGAGGACGAGTAGGAGGCGAGGCGGTGGTGATTAGGAGAGAAGAGAAGAGTAATAAAAGCGAGAGTTCGTTCGAGAAGAGATAAAAAAGCAGTCGACGAGTACGGGGTGGTGAGCTGTTATAAAACGCTGTCATTTGGGGTGCCTAATTGGGCTCTTATGGGTCAATCATTTGAACTTTGTTTAATGGCTTCCACTCTGGTTCTTCGTTTCTCCAATGGTGAGGTGCATGATGACCAACGTTAACATGGACTGATTTAGAACACAACAACTTCAAGGATTTTCTCTCTAAAAATATTGTCAAAGTTCATTGTTCCAAGCGGCAAGTCTGGAATTAATTGAGCCAGCCTACCCTACCGCAAGAAGTATACGACCTCTCACCGATTTAATCCCAGTGATTTCTCTGACAAAATAGAGGAGTTAGACTGAATCGTAACTTGGAGCAAGCAATCTCTACATCTTGTTTTTTGAGTATTGCAATCTCCGCATTCTGGCTAGGTTCTCAAATGGCTAAATTAGTAAAAAGACAAATTTGATACAACAAACAACTCTCGCCTAGTTTTCTTTTCCATCTTTGGCTCCGAAAGCGATCTTGTTCGAGAAATCCACGTTGCTTGAGATGAAACTGAAAAGGACATGCAACAAGACAACCAAAGGTATGTGTAGTCTAATAGCGCAGAGAATTGACTTGTGAATGCTTTTGTCAGTTATATGTTTAACCTCCTCGACTTGATTCGATGTGGATACTCATTTGAGACATAACAACAAGAACCAAAGAAATGCCAAGAGGCCCAACTGATGAATACGATGCCGATGGAAAGGATTCTCCCATTTCTCCTGGGACATGAAATTCAGCAGCTGCAACTTACCAGTGTCTCGCTCTCGCGTGACGTCTGATTGGCTGCGACGCGCAAGTCGAATCGAGCGAAATGTTTCAGATGATGGCGCCATCTTTGTACACAGGTTTGACGTTGGTTGTTCAATAACCCAAACCTTTATTCCCTGTCAGGCAGGTGGCCAGCGATTTTCATGTCTCGTCAGGGTTTGGTGAAGGAATAGCAGTTATTCTGCAGTTAGTGACGCCTATTCCAACCAACACAACTGCCTCCTTTTTTGAAAAAGAGGGGGGAAAAGAAAAATTTAGACTAACATAAACACAACTGCTCTGTTGTGAGAAGGCATCTCGGAATGCACAACTGCTCTGCTGTGAGAAGGCATCTCGGAATAAGCTTGTCTTTTGAGAAAGCGAAGACTCGTTTGTTCCTGATGGAAAATAGAATGATCCTGGAACCTGGAAAATGCTTTGTAATCGGAAGTAGTATGGGATGTGAGATGTCTGTAGTTTGGGGCAAACCCTTTTTGTTTCCTTCCGTAGACTTACCTTTGCTACTTCTGTAAGAACTGGCGTGTTTCCGTCTGTTTAAATGGAAAATGGGTAGCCGTTTCGAAGAAGAAAAAATACAACTGATCTGTTCTGCCTTGCTAATGCAGCTAAGAGTAATATTCTTGATCCATAGGGCGACATCGTCCATTTGCATATCCATGCAGCTCGTGTTATTTCTGAGTCCAAATGGAGCATTAACTCTTGCTAAGAATTAGAGTGCATTTTAGCATGATTTAAACCTCAGATTCGAGAATCGGTGAACCGAGTCATGAAGTTGAAAGCGTAGTCATTAAGAGTGTTTAGATGGATCATCTTGTATACATTTTAGACTAAAATATATACTTAATTCACTTTATTTTAAGCCTATAAGTTTTAAATCTTAGATGAAGTTAAATCTGAAATTTCTATCAAACAGACCCTTATGTTGTTTTGCGACAAGGATAAGAAGAGCAGAGACACCACACCGCACAATTGTCCTACACTCCTAGTACCACCAGACCCAGAGAGATGCAGGGCATCTTTAATCGATTAGTAAAGTATGGCGCTTTTGCTGGTCCATCGTCATCCTGCTCAAGTCGAGCTTGCAGGGATTCAGTAATCAGTAGCAGCCTCTCGCCGTCTCTGCCCCTCTGGTCGGTGCGGTGCCATCATTCAGTGCAAGTCCACTCGTCTGAAATTCTTTACAGCTGTCCCAAACCTGCTGTGCCCGAGCGCCAGTGGAATTGCCTGCTCGCTTCATTGGCTCCGCATTGTCGGGCAGACGTGTCGGGGTCATTAACAATTCTGATGCTAGGATTAAGTATACTGGGGTATCTTTGAAGGCCTCAGTAGTGCTAAAGCTGCTGTGCGGTGCATGATTAGGCCAGGATTAGC